>JANHGB010025303.1:0-12395 GCA_026283785.1 Coracopsis vasa | reverse complement strand
TACATAAAGAGAACATCATTTATTTGAATTATTTTTTTCAAAACCAAAAATACATGCACAATAAATTTTAACTGAACGTTATTTGTAACAAGTCAGTTGACAAGTATATTCTGCACAGTATCCAAGAAATTCAAACATGCTGTAGGAGTGGTTTTCTCATTAAAGTTCCAGAAGAATTTATAATCTTACTGCTGACACTCTTATTTAGTACCACACACTATTTAGTGCAAGGTAGCAGTCAGAGGATGTGATCCTACATGTCAGGTGCAAAAATTACACCGAAATAAAAAATTATCTTCCTACTCTCACTTATGGAGTTAAAACTTCACTTTCAAGTGCAGAGTTTTCAAGCAATATTATATACTAAGTCCATAAATATTCTTTTATTTAATTTCAAGTTAAGACCCTACTACGCAGTTTCTGGCCAAGACTGCTTTACAGGAAGAAAAAAAAGCCCAATACAACAAATCACTAAACCAGAATGTCCTGAACTATCTGTGCTTTGTTTAAAACGTAAGAAAATAAGAACAAAACAAAATCTGCCCTTGACACTGCACGAGCTGTCCCACACAAGAAACAGGGTTTGAAATACACAATTTATAACTTCAGCTTGTAAAAATTTCCACTTTAATGTACAAGATCTCAATGTAACCAGACCCACAATTCAAAGCACTCACTTGTGACTATTGCATGAGCAAAAACAAATATAAAGGATAATTCCCTTATTCTCTGAAAAAAAAAAAAAAAGTATGATTGTGTCTGCCAAATGTAACAGTTAATCTGTATCATTTTTTATTTCAATAAGATTGGAGCTAGTTCACTTTTTAATCTCAGAGGAACACCTGCTCATTGTAACTGTAAATAACTCCTATATACAACATTATGTCTTACCAGAACAGTTACATGTGTTTACATGTAATGAACCGAAACAAAAAAAAAAAAAAAATCTGTCTTTTCATATTTATAATTAGTTCTCTTAAACACAAAACACTGAATATTTTATTTCAAAGCAAAGGAAGGAGTGAGAAAATCTGGAAACTGTTTGCTCAGATGCCTTGGCCAAAGGGGATGTAACAGCTTTCTCTGCAGCATCATTTACTTCAGCACTGCCCACTGCACTAATCTGGAGAAAAGGCTTACACAGCTCATCAAAAGCCAGCAACTCACCTAACAGACATTCAGAGCTAATGAGAACTGAGAGGTACAAACTTATAATACAACTGTTACTACAGGCAGGTAAGAATGACAACTTCCAACCTGCATTCTCTCTAGAATTTCTTCTTCAGATTTCACACAAGACATCTACGCTGTGAGCAGCCACACAGCTCTCCTCTAACAACGAAGTATTTTCACTTGTTATTGCATTTCTCGAAGTTAGTAGACCTTACAACAGAGGGCTAACAGCTAAAAGCTTTGAATCCTGCAGAAACATTGCCCTTTTCAATTTGAGATGATGTCTGAAGAATTCACCAGCTTGTGAATAAGCAGGGAAGAGTCCCCCCAGGGCAAGCCTTCAATTTCTGGCAATCTGATGCTTCTAGGTGTACTACAGTACCTAATGTAAATTATAGCTGCAGAAGGAAATGATACTGTAGTCTTCTTCATGGTCTCCAGAAAACCTCTGACTCCCTGCTGGTTTTTGCAGCTAACTTTGCAGAATTCCCTGCTGCAGAGACTGCACAGCCTCTGGCAGCTTTCTGTTGCTGCAGAAGAGATTTGGGCACCACAGTAAAAGCAAGCAATTGAGTGATTTACCATGGACAGCAATGCAGAAACAAATACCCACAATGACAGGTTGTGTGCACACTCCTTTTGAAGGAACCTGAAGAGAACAAAGTAGCTAAGAGATTCCTCATCAAGGGGGGAGCAAAGAGGGAATGCAGAGCACCACGCAGGATGGTCTTCCCCTCTGCAATGGCATTCACCAGCAAGCAGCTAGGAAGTGGTGGAGGACATTCTTATGAGGCGATTTTCAGTTTCAGAAGTTAAGGTACTTAATGTTTCAGATATTTTATGCACAATTCCACTAATGCCACAGTATCCTATATATGGGCTTGAAACACTGAGAAGGCGTCCTGTCTACCACAATGAAGCATGTGAGGATCCTATTCAGCTGAACAGCTGCTGCTTTATTAAAAATAAGGCACAATGAAGTCAAGCAAAGAAAACAAGGTAAAAGGAAAGGCAATGCAGCAAGCCAAATTAAGCAGAAATTTGGGGGGGGAAAAAAGCTCAACAAAATAAGACTTACAGCCTAACACTGTAGACATTACTTGGTTACAGTACATTAAAATGTGTGCTTTTAGCCAAGTTTTGGCTGCTTCACAGCCCAGTTCACAATAATGGGTAATACAGTTACTGTTAATATGGGGTCTTTCACATCTGTTTACGTAGGTGTGGTGTCAAACCCAATTCAGTGAGGTCTCAAATAAAGGAAACTGGATGCTATCAGATTCATTTCTGTGGGAAGCCTGATACCCAGCCTCCTTGCATGACATACACTAAGCTGTTCACATGTCCAACAGGCACAAGACACATCTCAGACTGTCGTGACAAGCTCTGATTCACTCACAGGAGGTTACAACAAATTCTCTTCATGAGAGAATTTACTAATCCAGTGATAGGCTGCTACAGGCATGCAAATGAGAGCTCCTGGGTGATATGGTGACACCAGTTTCAGCTTCCCTACCAGCATCATGTTTTCTTCCAGTGCAACATATTCAACTGTGGCTGTGGTAACATGGTAGATCACTTAGCAATGTAAAACAGTCTTGCACGGCAGCCACACCTGAATAACTCATAGTTTGCATAGGTTTTCACTGCAACAAGGTGTACACTCCCAATTTAGACTTTTGTGTCTTGCTTCTGAAATCTGTACATACCAAAGAAAATTAATCACTTAATCACATTCTAGCCACATCAGCTCAGTAAACAGGGCCATGATGAAGTAAAAGTAACCACACTATCAAAAACCTGCTTGCAGGTCAACTGGCAACCACATCAAACTCCTAGCAAAGAGATTATCTTAATACCATAATTGGACATTGCTGATAACAGAAGCAGTTCAGGAGTTGACAAGCAAGTAGTTCTGGCACTTTTGTTTCGGTGGCAGTAAAGCAACACAGCTCATTACTGGTGGTAAAAACTCATCTTATACCCCATCAGATGCCCACCAGCATACTCTTGGATCCTCAGACTTCTTAACCCTCCCCCCTCCTCTATTCAAAGAGCCTAGGTGTGAATTGCAGAATGATGCTCCCTTCTTTGCTGTTACCTCAACGAAACTGATGTGAATTGAAACACAGTGGTGTGTCTCCACGGAGAAGGTGGAGCATTCTGATCAGAAAAAAACCACCCATCATCTTCAAGCACAGGAAATAGCAACTGGAAAGAAGGTTAAAAGCAGGTGGATAATAGCAAACTATTCCCTCCCTCCCCTGGAGGACAAGAAGTGAAACAGAACACTCAAATCATCAACACTTCACTTAAAACCAACCATACAAACTTCATATACTTAGCTGTGCTATATCACAACATCCACTTCTGTTCATTTCACTATTTCTTCCTGACTAATTTCATAACTGGAAATGTATCCTCTTTGGGATAAGAGCTGGGCACTATTATAACATGAGTACTTATTAAAATAAATAGTACCCTAGGATGTATTTCTTAGCTGTTTGTTAAAAGTCTGGTTATAATTTTGTGGTGAAGGGTGGAGCTTGCATTAACAAACCACCAAAAGTAACTACTAGATATGGCTTCTGAAGTCAATGAGTAACCCTGTGCAAGCTGACTTCTGCAGCACTGCTGTAGACATCTTACCTGACGATGTTTAGATTTTACTTTAAAAACCTGCCTGATTACACAACCGGTCCTTTGAACTTCTAGAGAAAGTACCTCAGATCACAGAATCTATTTACCCGGTTTGACAAGAAGCAGGCTCAAGATGGGATACAAATGGGGAATTTGTGCTGACAAATTTATCAGGTTTTCAGATGTCCTACTGCAAGAATTTCAAATGTTTATTTTTCTTCCTAGAAGACAGAGAAGCACTTTTATTTGCATTTAACAGAGAAGGGTTTCACTTGCCTACAGCATAAGGAATATGAATGGGAAAGAAGGAAAAAGGACTTTCATGTTGTTTTATCTGTAGATCTAAAGAAAAAAGTTTACCTTTAAGCATAGATTTTCTAAAAATACCTTTATATCACATACAGTTTTTAAAATAATGGTCATGTCATTGCTACACTTCATTACCTCTTTATTTAAAGAGACCATCTGCTCAATACATAACTAAGCAAGTCTGAAGTCTGCTGCTCAGGCTCAGCATCAAACCATAAAATCACAATGCAAACAATTTTATTGAAGCAGAGAGTTCACTCAAATATTCTGTGGTTATTTATTTTACTGGGGTTCAGTGAAGAAAACCATTGCCAAGAGACTGACCTCTGAGGAATATTGAGAAGATTCGTATATGCAATCATTTATTTGATTGAACAAGAAAGCAGATAACAAAAAACTACAGTTATTGCAATTTTATTTCTTCTTTGTAATAAAACTATTATTAGCAACCTACATGCATTATGCAGGACTGAATTATACCATGCGATGTTAAGTATGAAGTCTGTACATTTTTGCTTTCATATTAGCTTTTAGTCTTATGGTCTAAATTGGTGAACTGTTATAAACATGAGTAGTTACACTTTGTTCAACAGCACTAGCTACATGTATAGCAGTTTACTTCTGATGTTGACTGTAAAGATTTTACAGTTGCTCAGTTGAATTAAAGGAAATTGACCCTTGTATCTTCTGGAAGAATCAGAATCAATAAAACCTTGAAGCTAATGCAGCTACCTTGTGAGCTAATAAAAACATGTATTAATATTTATAATACAATTTCTCCTACATATGTCAGTAAAAATCTATCTTTAGTCTCTTATTTTTTGCATATTTGACTACTTTTTGTATTTGAGCATAAAAACTACTTGTAAATATTTAGGCTACTAGAAATAATTGCCTAATTTTCTAGAGTTTTATAATAAATTAATATTCACTGCAGTAAGGACTGTTTTTGAGGTCACAGTCCTGCCACCATATGTTAATTATCATTTAACAGTACTTTGCAGATTCAGGAGCTTTGCTTCCAGATTCTCATCAAGGCTATACATGGGTTGGGAACTTTTCTTAAAGTACAAACAATTCATTCCTATCTGGACTCCTTAACTATCTGAAGAACCTTAAAAAAAGACATCTGTATAAGTTAACTGTTTCAGTCTTGGTGACAGAAAAAAGCAGGACTTACCATGAACATATTTTAAGATTTTGGCATCTAAATCCTCAATAAATCTTATTTTCAGTGCTTACATAATTTACTGGGTCTTTCTGCAAATGACCTGTTTTGAATACAGAGCAGTTCTATGGCATGGACCATGAAGTAGCCCACATTTACAATCAGTAGCCCACATTTACAATCTGGAAAAGTCAAAGTTAGAGCATCTAAAAATCTTTTATCATAAATCACCATTAATTACTTCCCCCCCCCCAAGTACTGCACATATTTCAAATATATGTAGCACATGTAAAAGTAGATTATTTATAAGATGAGATTTCAACAGGAGGGTTTTTCTGAACATCTGGTATCTTGATTATACACAAAACCTGAACATGCCTTACAGCACAACAGTGGAAGGAAGTATTCCACCTGTTTGATTAGGAGAGAAACAGTGTCCCTTATAAGCCTTTGGCACCTCTGTAGATTATCTTCCCGCATATTTTTGTAATTTCCTTAAAAGAAAGGAAAAGGCGACCCACATTTAATGTAACTATTGTTCACTTTATTACTCTTCTGTAGTGGAAAATACATAATATCCATGTCCCATCCCATCTCATCCATTCTCCCAAAAATAGCAGCTACAGTGCCTTGGTATATTAAGCATGTTCAGGAAATTTTACCCTTCATGCACCTCACAACAGCCAGAAGCACGAAACTTCATGGCAGTTTGCACTGTTCCTCTAGCTAGAGCTTTTTGTAATAGGAATTTTGCTTATAAATGCTAAGGACTCCAAGGAGTTGACTGTGTTCTTATTTGTAATACTCATACAAATGTGTACAAATGAGTACAGACAGAACCGGTGTGAAGTTATCAATGAGTTGACACACAGACGAAAAGGGATGACTAAGAAAACTCTACATTCTTTGCTTGTGATTGTGAAATGAGATTTTTGAAAGCTCCTTCACACATCATTTTTGGTACGTACTTAGAATTTAGGCACTACAGACTTTCAAGGTGAGGCAAAGGAATCACTGCACAGCAAAATAGAACATGCAGGGAGGTATCTAACCTAGCAGCAACTAATCTGGCTCCAGACCTGAACACAGTAAACTTGAATCAGCCTCAAAAAATTGCCACTGTTAAAACCACTCTAATATCTGCACACCACCACAGCATGAGAATAAAGTAGTTCACCTGCCTCTTGCTCAGAACTGTGCACTGTGTTTGCTTACACAAAAAGAAACACAGGTGCCCTCAGATTCCCAAGTAGCCTTAGAAAATGGGATGGGATAACTCAAGTAAATCTGTAAGTTCCAGAGGAAAAATTACTGCAACTACCACAGTTCAAGGTCATACAATACAATTATTTTTCTTCACATTTAGTTATGTGCTCAAATACAAATTCAACCAAATCATGGGTAGCTAATTTTACATTTAAAAATCAAACTAGAAGAAACTGATTTCCTGGTCCCACACTGAGGAGCTAGCTGTAATAGCGAAGATGACAAGTAATATGTGACAGAAATGAAATTAACAAAAGAAATTAATTTCCTTGGGTTTTTATCCCAAATCTCTTCATAGCATAAATTCAAATTGACAGAACAAAGATTAAAGAATATTTTTCCCCAAAGAAGATATGCTTCCTCGTAATTATAATGTCAAAATCCCTGATATCCGAGCCTACTTTATTTAACACAACTAAGAAAAAAAAAGGACACCCTTTAAGCCTGAGGTAAATAGTTTGCAATAATTGGAGTCAAATGTTTAACTATGAATAGAATCTTATCTTAGCAAGAACAGTGTCTGATGGTGAAGTACCAGGAGAAAAAACTTCTCAATTAATCATCCTTACATAAAGTATCTGGACCTATTATATAAGCAGAAGGAAAGGGCATTGAAGAGCACTGTAAAACTCCATGGCCCACTATCTACCAAAACACAGTTAAATGCTAAAAGAGGAAAGCACATAAAAATCATGTATGTTTAAAAGAAAATAAAATTAGTAAGATGCAATAACATTTGTATTTTTAAGACACAAATTGTGAAAAATCAACACAACTTATATTAAGAACCAAATATACTAAAAATGTTAAGATATTTGTTAAGATATTCAAATTAAAACATATTTAACCAGAAAATTTAAAAATCAAGCCTGTAAATTTTACTGGCCAAATACTTGGAACCAGAATTCTTAAGTGCGTTCAAACTTGCCCTTTGAGTTCTTAGCTTTTCCTAACCTGAAAAATACTTGACTTTTTGCAATTTTCATAAATAAGGCTGATATAAAATTCAGATTCAATTGTGACTTGCCAATAAGAAAATATGCAAGGCAAATCTCCACATGAAGATTCTAATTTAGGAACCCCGACAGCAGTTTTGGTTCAAGTAACTGAAACGTGTTTCTAAAAATGCTAACAGACCTCAATTTTAATGTATTGATGTTATTTTTCACATATCAGGCAGGAGGTGGGGGACGATCAGGATCTGCACAGAATATGGAATCTCCCCATACTAAATTCTTTCCAGACTGCCCCAGAGCCAAATCTGCAGCACAGCAGAACTCTAGCTGATATCCTGACGAACCAGTCATGTGGGATTTCATTTTTACCTTCAGAATGATAGCCAAAGGCAGACAGAAAAATTAAGATACATGCAAATATATTTTTTGCAATATGTAAAAAAGAAAGAGCACAAAGCTTACACATCTAAGATATCTATTTTTGCTGCTTCACACCACAGTTGAACGCAAGAGTCTAAAATTAGGCATCCAGCTCAATTTGAAAGCTGCATCCCTCAGGTTTAGCAGGTATCACAGTTTCTGCTACAATAACACACAGGACTTTGTTGTATACTATAAAAGATGTATATGCCTGGAGACAGCTGTGCACTAAAATCTCTAATGAGATGAGCCAGGGTAAACCATCTTCACGAAGCCAGTATCACAGCAGAAAGATTTCACTTGGCTTCTTTCAGAAGTTTACCACACAGAAGGGATTCACTTCACTACATTCTCCAGTTTCTTTTTTAATCTTTGCACTACACCGATCCCCAAATCTATCACTTCCCAAAACCTTTGTTTCACTATTTCTACCATCATAAATAAATGACAAGTTTTGATTAACCTCTCCAACATGCCTCACAAGAGCCATCATAGTTGCACAAAGCAGCAAACTGAGCGGGGGCTAACAAGAGTTGCTGCTGCAAGTTATGTGGAATGAAAAAGGAAAGCACAAGCCCTCGGAGGCTGCTCAGCTACAACCAAGGCTTGGAGGTTTGCCTTTCCTGTGGCTCAGTGCCTTCCCACTTAGCTCCCATACTGTCCCAGTACTCTCCCACTCCTAAGTTGCCAGACTGGGAGGAAAGCTCAGGGAACCCAAGCACAGGTTCGTAAAACCAGGCTCATTCTAAAAATGCAATTGTCAGCAATTTGTTTCTGAACACAACTGGAGAAGCGTGAAAAGTGACATCTCTTTCTGATGTTCTAGTTATGGCATCTGCCCTGGAAAAACTCCTCATCTCAAGGGGAGTCACCCTGTCACACACACCTACCCAGAGAGAGCAGTCAAAAGACAAACCTTCATCTTGCCTTGATGAAGCCTGGTTATGATGCCTCCCCCACTGTGAAGAGGAAAGAACCAGATTCCTAAAAAATGACAACCCACCTCACCAACAGCACTCAGAAGGACTTCCTGATGTAAGTATGCTTCAGCTTGGCTATTAGACTTGCACTGCCTCTTTGGCTTCCCACCTCCACTTTGGGCCTTTGTGAATTACCTGAGGGATGGTTGTACAGCTTCAAAAAGGAAAGCAGGGAGTAAGTAAAGATAACCTCAACAGCGCCTGGCTGCTGTCCTGGGCACACACCTCGCAACCATCACTTCCAATGCAAACTAGCCAACAGCTGTTGAAGACAAAGCAACCATCCCAAACTCAGACACCAAACTCTCCTCACAGAATTCCTAGGGAGCCAAGACAGACTCTACTCCACTGGAAAGCACTGTCAGCAGCACAGTGTCTCTGCAAAGTTTTAATTTGCAATAATAGTTTTCAGTTTTGTTGAGACACATCTAGTCCAAGCTTCAATACCAATCCAGAAAGCATGCTGTATTCACAGAACAGTTTGCGTTAAAAGCGACCTTAAGATCATCTAGTTCCAAGCCCCGCTACCATGTCAGGGACACCTTCCACCAGACCAGGCTGCTCAAAGCCCCATCCAGCCTGGCCTTGAACGCTGCCAGGGATAGGTCATCCACAACTTCTCTGGGCAACCTGTTCCAGTGCTTCACCACACTCACAGTGGAGAACTTTGTCCTAATATCTAATGCAAATCTACCCTCCTGTAGTTTAAAGCCATTCTCCCTTGTCTTACTGTTTAACAGGGATCTCCTGTATTTCTAGAAATATTACAGCTCTGCTAAATAACACTAAGGTAGCTTATGATTGACACAGCCCTTCCAGAGTCCTGTAACAACAATGAAAATCAGAATTTCACAATGTCTTTAATGAAATCACCACTTTCAAAAACTCTTATTCAGCACGAAGTAGGGATAGGGAAGAGCTGACACAAACACTGAACAAAATCCATGCACATGAATTCAGTCATGGATTTTAATCAATTGTAAAAACCTTTGAGATGGAAAGCGATCTTTTAGGAAGCAGTCCAAGTGATGATTTCTTTATTATTTCTTCACTGCCACTCAATACAAAATATCAAACACAATTACAACAAAAAACAATTGAAGAACATTTAGTTCTCATTTTATCTGAAACATGTGCACAGACACAGCAGGCATTAATTTCATCACCCTGACAGCAACTGGGGTAAGATACTAAGGGTCACAAAGAGACAAGAGCATTTGTCATACTGAATTACTAGTCCTTCCAGCCCTTCAAATACCCTAATCACAGTCATATTTGCAGTCATTTTGGTTTTCACATGCAACTGTCCTTTTTCTGCATAAATGTAAGAAACCAGACTTCCCTAACACAGTAAAGACAAAAGCAGTAACACAACCAACAGTTCACAGGCTACTTGATGATTTAGAAAGTTCTGGCCAGAACAACTACTAGCACTAGCAAATACAAGTGCTTGAATTGCACCTGTTTGTGTTAGTGACTGTGTTGGCTCATTGCTGATAAAATTAACATTCTTTGCTAAGACCTTCTACTCACCAGAGTTCAAGCACCTCGTATATTCCTTCCTAGAAAACAGTACTGCAGCGCTTCTGCAGCTTACAGAAGGACAGGTGGGAAGTCACACAACTGAATCATAAGCAACATAGGACCAAAGCACGACTTGAGTGTCTATGACACTCTCCAACAGCCTACATCTACAGATTTTCATTACTGTGAATTTATAATCCCAGAGATTGTTGAAAAGCAATGAATTAAATTTATATCTCCTTAGTAAAATTCATGTATACCTGCTAAACTGCAATTGCACTTACAAATCTATCCAGCGTTAGAGGATTTCACATTATAAAAATAATGGCTTTGTCCAGTTTACCTCATTTATAGGGCTGGTATGTCCTGGATTGATTTTTGTACTCTGAGTACTGATTATTTATTTTTCTACAGCCAACTCTTCCATGACAGTCAGCAAAAGGGCCAAATTTGGCAATTCATTAACAGAATTCTAGTATTATTGGAAAACCTAAACTGATTGTATCTTAGCTCAAAACAAATCATTTTGGTAGAAACAAACAGGCCTGACTCAAAATTTTAAAGGGAAAGTATTTACAGTAGGAGACAGTAAGAAACTTTTACAGTTACTTCATAAGACACCCTCTAGAACATACTCAGTAAGAGTTCACAGCAATTATTGCTCTGTAATTATTTCAGATTTCAAGTCAAATACTTATGAGAAGGGGAATTATTAGTCTCTCAAGATTTTCTGTCATGCAGATCAGGTTATCACCTCATTTAGTCACATTTTACAACTGGAAAAAGATTTCTATAAAGATAAAACGCCTTCCCAGCAAGACCTAGAGCTTTTGCTTTAATAAACTTGGCTAAAAACATCCAAGTCAAGAAGAACAAAAAAACAAGCAAAATACATTTGTGCATACAGCTGTGAGGAGGAGACAGATTTAGATATTTGATGAACTAATAGGAGATGATACACAGGAACATCAGTCTGTGGTAGACAAATACTCTCTTACAGCCCCACTCACATAATAATTTTACTGAAATTCCCAGTTAAGATCAGACATTTCAAATGTTCACAACTGCCTCAGAGTGTTATCATGTTGAAAACCCATAAATGTAATAAACCAAAGAACACTAAACAGTACATAATGTTAAAGAGCTTTTATGTAGGGTAAGACAGCGGCTGTGCTAAAAATCACAAGGCTTTGATTCGGTAAATCATTTAAGCATCTGTATAATCCTAATGATTTCACTGAGACTAAGCAACAAGTTCCCATATTCTGACGGCTGATGTTGCTGGCCTCTCATTTATCCAGCTATAAAAAATATCTCAACAGACTTCAATCGATTGAATAAATTAATATACCTGAAAAAGATGCCGAATTCCTCCCTGCCATGGCTATTATGATACCTTAATGCTAGTAAAGCCTTAAATAAAGATGCCTTATAAAGCCACGCAAGTTACTATTCTTGCATTGGGTTTTAGGATTAAGTTTAATGATGCTACACTTCTGCATGTAATTACACGCCGTAAAACAGCCAGTTCACAGTAGCTCTCAGGTTACCATCCCAATACCCAGCACCCAGGCATATGCTTAACTTTCCACTGTTTCAAGTTAAATGTGCTCAGCATTCTCAAGAGTAGGCCTGAAAAAACACACAGTTTCTCCTTAAACTAAAGAGGGATATCTTCCAGTTAAATGATACATGAATTTTAAGGATTCTACCTCTTGCCTCTCTACATATGTATCATATTTTCCCAGGCTTTGTTTACATTTCAGTTTCTACTTCTAACTTTCAGTTACTATTTTACTTACCCTGAGATATATGCCACATTGGTTCTGTGGGCTCTCTTTATTGGCTTCTGTTACCCTCTATTTCAGCTTTCCATACACCATCCCCTCTTCTCTTAACATCATCTGTGGCTTACTGTGACAAGGCATCTCTATTTTAATACTGTCCTAAGTGATAACC
>JANHGB010025301.1:0-46655 GCA_026283785.1 Coracopsis vasa | reverse complement strand
CTGAGGGACTCCACTTGTTAATGATCTCCAGCTGGACATTGAACCATTGACCACAACTCTTTGCATGCGGCCATCCAGCCAGTTCTTTATACACCAAGTGGTCCATCTATCAAATTGATGTCTCTACAATTTAGAGACAAGGATGTCATGCAGGACAGTGTCGAACGCTTTGCACAAGTCCAGGTAGATGACGTCAACTTAATCTTCCCATAGTTCTCTATTTTCTGACTAATGTCTGAAAGGTATTTAGATCATCTCCTGACAGATCTCATTTTTACATGAACATATATTGCCGTTAACTGCTGTGATCTTTCTTCTGTCATTGCCTTTCTCACATAACTGTTCATATTATAACTGGAGAAAGAGCAGAATAGGCAGGACTGCCGGGCGTTTTTAGCTGGGAAGCCTAAATAATAATGCTACCCTACCTTACTTTAAAAAAATCTGTATGTCTTTTGTGACAAGCCATAAGATTATAGGCTTACAGAGCAGTAGATCTTGGCAGAATAAATGAAAAACTAGTTAGTTTGAGTTGTATTATGTTGTGAGATTGCAGAAGATTAAAGATGCCTTCCATTTCCAGTGGTATACCTCAGTTAAGTTTTAAAGGCAGGTCAACCCACTTTTTTTTTTGTCAGACAGGATGCTTGATCCAAGCAACAAAAGCATCAGCATCCTTTTTAACCATATTTTTAGCACTGTGTCAATCACGGGAATGAAGTGCATCCTTTGTGAAGTGAGACACAGCCTGCATTACTGTTATCCTGTAACCTGTCCTAGCATGCTCTTGCTGAAGGCTTCTCTAATCATGCCACCCTGTTCAAATACTTTCTCTAGTTGTTGGTTGTGGTGTGTATCAAATTCAACTTCCTTTACAATGAAAGACCTATCTGCATGTAATTGACCTTGCATCAGATCCTCCACTGGTGAAAGTTTCTATAACTCCATTGAAATGAAAATAAAAAGAATGAAAATATTATAAATATAAATATACATATAAAATATTTAAATATAAATATATATATAAAATATTTAAATATAAATATATATGAGAAAAAATCTGAAATCGCGTTAACCCTCCTGCTTCTCCAAATCTTATTTCTCAGTTACATTCAGACAGTATATTTCATAGTAATGATAAGGGTACCCTTCTGTGTTTGGCTGTTTGATTTAAAGTGCACAGCAGTTTTCATGAGGATTCTCTTTGCAATAAATAATGTAGTATTTCTTAACTACAGATTTTTTGTTTTTTTTTTTTTTTTTTCACTTTAATTTTTATCACTGAATTATTGACTGAATCTGTGGAATCCTGTTTATGCAATCCGTAAGTAGGTAAGCTGTAAGTAACATAAACACTGATTGCACAGGGGACTGGCAGTCTGTTCAGTAGTGTTAAGAACTCAACCAGTGGAACTGTGTCTATGATGCAGAGAGTCAAGGTGGTGTTTGATGGTACACACAGAATCCATAAATGAAAAATTGTAAGCTATGTGAATAACCATACAACAGGAGAGGGGTTCTCTGTCATTATCTCCACATTCTACACAAATGCGAAAATATGATTAAACCCACTGTGCTTCCTGCCAGTACATTTACTATTTCCCTTTATGTGGTCTTGTATACCTTATTACTCTGCCAGAACTCCCACTGTCATGTGTCTCACTGATGCATGTTTGTGAAGGCAAGGAATATACTATCATGAAGGATAATTATGGTTAATACTCCACTTTTCAGTGCTCTTTTTCATAAGGTCTAAAGTCTTTTCATTCACCCCTCACCATCTGAGCTTAGAAGCTGCTTAGGAAAGCTGTGTGAATTTGAACTATGGAACATAAAAATGGAGGTGTATCTGTGCATTTTCTGCTGTTCTCTATAATTTAGCATTTCTGTTCAATTTGTACAAGTCACAAACATAAACCTAGGGTAACGAAACTTCAAACATACATGACATTCCACTAATGATATATTATAAGAGAGTGAAAGAATAGAAATGTGTAGGTTTTTTCTATTCTTTCTCACTCCTGCTGAAGTAAAGTATTAGGAACTCTCAGGAACTGAATGTTTGTAAAGATTGAGCCTTGACATGCTGACATCAGCAACAGAGGCAGTCATTTCCTTTTTACCAAAATCTGCAGATCATGAAAAAACCAGAAGATTACTGAAAAATACCTTGGGAGTGCAGAAGACAACCTGTAGGAAGCTACCTCCACTACATTCCAGGATGAATTAAAAAGTATTATATTTCTTTAAAGGATATCGGATACAGTCTATTAGGTACACCTCCAATCAAGGAGGATTTTTTTGGTACCATATTCAGAATAATGAAACAGAGACAGTATAGCATGTAATTGCAAGAGGAATTGACTTGACTGTAGTAAAGGTATTTTTTAAAAATTGCTTTGATGATTTACAAGGACTTGTATTTTCACTCAGATCTGCACTTGGTGTGTTGAAGGACTACTACTGATATCCTTGGTGTGTAGATAAAAACCTTGGTGATTTGTTTGTAGATATAATAAATAACCATGTGTAGACAAACAGAACTGACAATGCTTTATTCACAAATTGCCATTTTATACAGGTGCCAATATAAAGTTATTGTTCTTTGTATCAGGAGAGAGGAATGGAGGGAATCTCTAGAGAGCTGCTGATAACCTTCAGTGTGAAATCATTCTTCTGTCAGCCTGTGGGAAACTAGCTAACAAAAGCTCCAAGATGTCCTTGGCAATAACTTCATTTTATGGTTTAATGATGTAGGTTGAAATATCATTTCGCACAATTTAGCTGACCCCTTTCTGCCAGAGCTCAGATATAATGGCAGCTGCTCAACCTACATAGCCGGAATTCACAGCAAATAAGTAACTGCTGTAAGTCTTCTTTTGAGTAATACATAGAAAGACTAGCTTAACATTGCACTCACAACTGTTGCACACTCTCTTAAAGCAATTTTAGCTGTGCTGTGATTAAAATAATTGATGTTCAGCTTACATTGGGAAAATAATTATGAAGAACAGATGATATGTTGGATGTACAGAGGCTTGTAAATGGGTGGCAAGTTGCATTCTATAGCCTTACGTTATGAATAGCCCAATTGTAAGTAATCCAAATTTCAAAGCACAGACTGGCCTGAGGAGGTGTGTACAAGTGATTAGAATTTCAAAGAGCTCAGAATAAACACCAGCTCTTTGATGGGATAATTTATGCATCAAGTGGCAGGAAGAGCTTTCCGAGTTGTTCCTGGAAAGTTCACACGGATCAGCATTAAGGCCTTAAAAATAAGTTTTGATATTTGATTACTGGCCATGTGAATGCAGTATGAGGCCTTTACTGAACTACAGCCCTGACCAAGGTTCCCCCATGATGAATGTACTTTAAGATTTGTGCAAGAAGGACAAGTAGCACCGAAGAAAAGAATACATTATTAATTCAGTAAAATTTAAATATGATCATACCCCTTGAGGAAGAAAAGATTTTGTGCAATCATAAAACAGCTGTAAAAATTAAATTTTGGTTTTCTATTTGAATTGGAAAGAGAGAAGGTTGGGGTGCTCTGTTCATCAATATAGTTTTGGGATATCTCCTGGTTTTCATTCAGTTTCTGTCTGTATGTTACAGTTTCAGATCTGAGGATACAAAAGGATATGACTGAGAATTACAGAGCAATTAGCTAACTCATTTTCAGCTGCTTGGTGTCTGTCTTATCCATGTTTTTATGGTGTTGAACATCATATTGGAAAACAAGATCTCCGAAATCAAACTGTTGTAGGAAATGTAGAACTTCAGTGACTTTGACTCATATTTAGCCAGTGTGAGACTACATTGTGTAATCAAGAGATGAATGACAGGGCTTTATAGTGGTTTTACATGCTTTGAAATCAAATTTCATACATTATCTCTCAAAAATACCAGCGATACATGTTTGAGAGCTGAATGTACTGAGTGATGTTCACACTTTCCTTTTAAACTTTGGGGAGTAGGTATTGTCAGTGACAATGCTAATGCTGCCAAAATAATGGTTTACTCCAGTTCTAATCTTTTCTGTTGAGTGCTTTTTAGTAAGATGAAAAGCTGAAACATGTTTTCAAAACCAATGTAAAAATAATGATAATAGAATTGATATTATTCATATATATTCATATATTAGCAGCATTTACACAAGTAATCTATCAAGCCCTACCAGTGATCAAAGTACAGTGGATTCTGTAATTTCAACTGTCCTTAGAAGAATGTATTTCCATTTCAAAAGGACTTCTTTGCTCTTGTTAGACACTACAAGTACTGTTGAATCATTATATCTTTGTAACTGCTAGCCCTCAAAGCAGTTTGATATCAATACAAAGGAACTGATGCCCATCCAACTGAGAAGAAAAAGTATGTAGCTCTATAGTAAAGTATTCAAAACCATTGCAAAGAAACAGCAGAAAATCCAAGTCCAGGGTGATGTTCGTTCCTGTATGAATTCAGTTCCTGAATATTACACAGTTCTCCATTCCTGTCTCTTAGAATTTTCAGAAGATGAACAAATGCATCTACATCTGTGTGCTTTCTCAGTTTGTTGTTTTTACTCGAAAGTTGTTTTTTCTCAAAGTTGTTTTTACTACAACTTTGGTTTCCTGCTACCTAATGAAATTCATATACAGGGTATTTATATATATGGGTGCTGGATGAAATGTAGCCAAATACAGGACTGAAACAGCAAAGGTGGTTGTGGCTACTATGATAGCATCCAGGAAGGATTCTGAGCTTACATTTTATTTGAGAAAACTATCAACTCTGTAAGCCATTACAATTGCTGAAGAGCTGCTTTACTATGGTATCCAAGAGTGGTTACCAGTCTCTCACCCCATTGGCATTTCTGCAAGACGAATTCCAAAATACACACCAGTGCGAGAGTGAGTAGAAATGAAAAACTTTTTTTGTGGAAATGTTACAAAGAACTTGAGAAAGAGGAATTTAAAAATCGCTTCTAAAATAGAGGCATCTGAATATAAAGTTTAGAGGATGGATTTGAATGCTAGGTTTAGCAGGCAGGTATTTTCAGTCATTGTTGATGTATCTTCACTTTTACAGTGACAATAACAGAAGAATGTTCAGCACTTGTAGGATTGGTACCTGAATGTTCAAAGGTTCATTTAAGCATCTAGATGTCTTATTAATAGACTCTGTTGCATACATTATAATCCCCTAACCAGGTATAGACTCCAGAGGTGTCTTACGTGGCTGCCCCCTCTATGACAATTTATCTAGAAATGAATGGTTCATCAAGCAAATGGTTTCCATGAAACTCTTGAGAGATTTGATAGAAATGGAGAATAAAGGCCATGTTCAATGACTACTGAAAGTTACAGACCAAAAGTATTGCGAGGTGAAGTGGGAGGATGAAGATATGCAGTCCTAATTAAGTATTCTAGAGAACTTGTAATTGCAACACTTTCAGCAGTGAGGTCTGACACTAAGCTTTGAAGTCATCTTATGAATGGATGTGGCAGAATTATTTCTTTTTCAGAAACATTATCCCTTTACCAGCTTTATAGTTGTTTTGGGTTTTGTTTTGTTTTTTTCCTGTCAATATTGGAACAACAAATCTTTCAAAGGTTGCTGTTATGAAGTACTTAATTTTTGTATAGAGCTATAACAACTGCATGTTCAAAATAGATATATAATCATCTGACTTTTTAAAACCAAATCCTGGGAATACTATGTATGAGGCATCATGCACTAAGGAGATAATCCTGCATACTACAAGTGCTAGTGTCTGTCTTTGCTATTACAGCTTATCTTTAGAGAAAGAACTGTCGGCTTGGTCATGGTCATGTAATGACTAGCTATGCTTTTTACTGTAGTCCAAGATAACGAAAATTACTCACTGATTTAATCTGGACTGATGCAATATACCACTGTAAAATACATAGTAAATAAGGTTTTATTTTTGTCTGCAAGTAGGCAGGAAAACTGCAAAGCTTTTGGTTTATTAAAATCAACAGCTTGTCTTGCTTTTTTGGGCAAGGTGGGATAAGTATTAAAAAAAAAAAAAACAGAAAAGCATTGAATACTTCTTAGTTGCCAAAATTATGCTTAATAGAACTGAAGTGTCATCATCAGTTTCTTGTTTGACAGAAGGAAGGATTGTCCTGCTTTTGGTAGAATCTCATTTAATGGACCATAGAGGCCATCTTCCATATCTTGCAGCCCATCAATAACAAAGATAACCATCAGTCTAATTTACAAGGTCAGATTGTTGACACATTGATCTTAATAATCTTCAGTAGTCTGTTCCAAATTTCATTTGACTTTTGTATCATCTTACCTGCAGGCACTGTTGCTCAAATAATGTCAGCACTGCCACCCTACACCATCTGTGTGTATCAAATGCTAAATTAAAATCACAGCATTAAATGTTCTCTTTTCTGTGTTATCATTGCATTTACTACTGCCACTCATTTAAAAAGACAATAAAACATGAAACTACAAGGTTCAGCTATGTTTTATACTTAACACTACAGTATAATTGTGGCTTAGATTGTTGTATAGCAGCTAATCATGTTGATATGATAACAGAAGTCTGTTTCCCCTTGGGTTCAATATACTCTTTTTCTTCATACTGCAGCAAAGAAAGGAATTAACTATTTATTACTGTAATGGCCACAATTAAATCTCTACCATGTCAAATTAATGTTTTAAATACTGTCTTTATGTGTAAGATTCCCCTTCTCTGTAGGCTTTTTGCCTTTTTTCTCAAAAAACATCATCTACTCTTGTGCTCCAGTCTCACAGACATGCTCTGAATTTTCCCTGGCCAGCATTTCTCTCTAATGATAACATGGTTAATAAGTCATAGAATTAAAGTTGTGGATTTATAACACTTTTTTGAAAAAATACTGGATTAAAATAAATAAATAAATAAATCTGATCTCTACATTCTTTATCATAGATTATCACTTAAGTGTTCTGCTACTGCTTCAGGCCTGTATAATTTGATGCACAGAAAGCACTTCTTATATAAAAATGTTTCTATATAGGTTCAGTCTTACTGGTACCAGAGAAAAGGAAGATTGAGAGAACATAGTGGTATTTGATAAATAAAACACGTTTGAGCAAGCACTGTGAAGGAAAGGATTAGTAATTCAGAAGATGGTATTTCAGGCTTTAAGAAGGATGAAAAATAACAGGGAAATATTTTGTCTCCTTGAGAAAGCTGACAATCTGGAGAATCACCACAGAAGATCAAATATGAAAATAATTGGCCTTCCAGAGTATGCTGAAGGGTCTGACTTTAGAAAATACATTCACTCTTTTCTTAAAAATCTGTCTGCAAGACATAATTTGTATTTTCCAAGTTACTGAAGAAGGTCACTGACCCTGGAAACGGTAAGAAAGCAAGATCACTTCATGTGAAATGCTTTAGTTATTGGGATAGGAAATGCGTATTAAAAATAGCCTGTGGGTGAAGGGAAATTCTATGAGGAAAAAGTAGGAAGACAAGCCTAAAAATTATCTGTTGAAATGTCTGGAGGGTAAAAAAATCTTCAGGTCCATAAAAGTTGAGCGCTCTGACATTCCTGATAATACCTGCCTACAATGAGAATGGGTTATGAAGGTCTGAGGCTTTTGCTGTTTATCAGAAATACAAATGAACTGAAAACTAACTAAAGAATTATTATTTATTAAAGGCCAGATTTATCCCCTCTTTAAGTCTGTGGAAAGATTCTGTGAATATGAAAAGCATAGGATCCCCTCAGGGAGTTCATTCTTGTCCTATTTTATTGCACCCTCCCAATAGGAATACTAATGGATCCCTGGAGACTCATGGGCTCATTCAGATATTGCTGAATTTTAGGATTTCCATCAGATTTTCATTTGGTAAGTGTAAATATACATCCCATTGCAATATCTTTATTTAACTTCTCTTCCAAACTGGAACCTCCTCTGCTGGTCTTGCAAAATTGACTTTTCTACCCTGGGGATGGGGACAGTATTTAAAGGAAAAGCTTAAATCAGTTCTTTCCTTTTTTTTTTGTTGTTGTTGTTTGTTTGATGCTTGCTTGCTAAGCTAGTTCAAAATGAGACATGGAAATGTTTTTATTGGTTGGACTCTCGATTAGGCCTCTGTTGGCGCTGGCTGGGTAGCTGTGTAAGTACCTCTAGCACACACAAAGAGAGGACTCAACTTAAAAATATGGAGCTCCCACTTCCACTCACAAACAAAATGATTACTCTCTTAAACTGCTGAATATCCAATAGCTCCAAATAGAAGACTTGATGATCAAAGTTTAGAGGCTTTTGAGGGAATACAGTTGTTTCATTCATTTCTTTAAGAGGCCTTTTGATAAAGGCTGATTTCTGCGTGAATGTGGCCTGAACAGTTTTTAGTGTGGTGAGTCCATGGGAAACTATCATCCTTAAAAATTTGAATCTTGACCTCTCTACTCAGTCAAAACTCATATTAACGTCAGCAATAATTGATCACAAAGTAAAGAAAGCAGACTGAAACTCTGAACTTTCTGTGCCCATGGAAGTGCTCTTCTCTTTTATTTTGCAAGTGTTGTGCAAATCTGTCCTATTTAAGTTTTTTATTTCCATGTTAAATGTCTTCACTCTAAGTATCAAATAGCTTTTTGCATTAAACAACTGTAACTTTTTAGGGGAAAGCTTGTTTGTTAGAAATACAATGCTCTTTGAAAAGGAACCACTTTTTGACTGCAGCTACTATTTGACTAGCTTGGAGCCACACAGGGAAACACAAGCAGGAATAAACAGTGATTAAAATGGTATCAATGGCTAAGTACTTGTATGTGCCTATCCCCAGTCCAGTTTTATTTATTTGGGAAGGAAATTAACTATGCTAACTAAAAGAGGATAAGCCAAGTTTATGCAGGTGTAATTATATCAGGGATAGAGGTGCACTGTTTAAAAAATGCTAATACATATATACTACTAATTGAAAGAAATTTTTATCTTCCAAAATCTGCCTGCGGTTCTCAAAGGTGGCATCCATCTCTAGCTCCATCGGAGCGGAATTGCATTTTACCCATTTGAAAGCTGTATGCATGTAGCGGTGGAAGTATATAACCCTAGAGTATCTTGGTTTGTATTTATTTCTCAGAACAGACAATAAGATATTACTTTATATTTAAGCAGTATCTATTTCTGTAACTTTATCTCGCCTCCAGAGAGATCAGTTGTCATTTAATTGGCTGACTAGTGCCTTTCAAGGAAAGAAAAGTGGTAGTTTTTTCTGTGTTGCTAAAGTCACAAGGGCTTTGTATGTGGAGGGGTCTTGAATTTTTGAGTTTAGGAGAAATAACCACTGTTCTGATGTGCAGCAGGTAGAGTTGCAAGTCAAATTAGTAAATAGCACGGGCAGAAATCTCATAACAGTATGAAATTTTGCATGAACATAATGTCCTCATTAGCACTTGGACCATCTAGCATACAGATGCTAATCCTAAAATATCTTTCACAACATTTGCCTCGTTTTTGAGTTCTGGTAAACACTATATCCAGTGAATTCATTGTGTTTATACAGTGGAGCTTTTTAGATTCAGCATATCCAATTACCAAAGAGAATGAAGTTGGGAAAGCATTCTATTAAAAAAATAAAAGGCTGTTGCATTATGTTATTTCATGTCATGCCACCATCTGTAATATCACAGCATTCCATGCAAAGAAACCTTTCTCAAATCACATGAGTATCTTGGCTTATCCATGTCTCTGCTCTGAGAAGGCCAAGAAATAGAGAAAACCTTTGTCTCTGATTAAACTGCCTTATGTCTAATTAACTGCGGATAACAAATGAGTTTCTAATATTGACAGTTCTACACAAACTTGAGGGCAGTTGTTGGCAAGAATGTTCAGATCATCTCAACAGAAAAAAAAGGAATATGTGGAACAAGATGGTCACTTAGCAAGCCAGTAGCCAAACTGTAAGGCTGTGTGAAAACTGACATTTTGAAACACATCCAGGAAAACAAAAAATGGAAAGGGACAATTATGTGGGTAGCAAGTATGAACTCTGCAGAAGATGCTCCTTGGGAAGCATATGTCTACACTGCCTTTTAGCTGAAAGTCTTTAATGCTATTGTTTTTAGGGGTTGAATTTTAGGTAGTAGGATGCAGCAAACTGAAGAGATTTTCAGTCAGATTTAATTATGCAGTTGTAATATAACTGTTCTCCAGCAGCAGCAATCCTCATCCCCTATCTCAGCCTAGGGTAAAAAATCTTTTTGCTACAATTGTCACTTAGAATAAAAGAGCAGACACCAAATGATGCTCTGTTTGTGGAAGCAGAAATACACACCAATTAAAAAGTGCTCCCCTAGTTGTTTGTACTAGAACATTTGAATGCTTTTTGGTTTAAGTGAAAGTTTTACAGCTAATTACGAGTGCCTGAGAAATATGTTCTTAATGAAGCATTGTGTGATGTCTTTCTAGGGCTGATTTATAGTCTACACTTGGGTCTGGAAGAGTCATTGCTTATCAGAGGATGTAGCACCAGTGAAATAAAAACCTGGCTATATTCTTAGCAAAAATCAAGTGGCTGCAGCCTGGCTGTGACTGACAGCACCGTGATTTTGCAGCCACGTTCAGATATGTGACTATATGTTGAGGCTTCCTTGTCTGGGAGGGACAAGCATCCCTACCTAACAGCAAATTGACTCTGTTGCTCTCTTCCCATAAGTACTCGGAAGCAGGAGAGAACCAAGGGTGCTGAACAGGGAGTTCTTACATTTGCAGTCTGGGCAGGGAGAGGAAAGGAACTCAATGTCTGTATCTCTTTGTCTCTCTTCCATAAATCCATCTCTGGAGGTTGATTATTGTAGTCCATATGTACCTATCCTGGAAAAGGAGCAAACATATATGGCTGGTGTGCAATCTATTTTCATTCAGGCCTGACAGCGTAGCTTCCACTGCTGACTGAATGAGGGGTATTTAAGGCAAAGGAAAAACTTTGTCATGTCCTTCTAAAGCTTGCCTAAATACAGTGTTGTTAAACAAATTAAATATAACTGGGCAGTGTATCACACACCTCCACTTTGATGTTTCTGGAATAGATATAAAATGGGGCGCATCAGGGCAAAAGAAGGACAGAAAGTTGAGTCAGATGTAAAGATAATTTATGATGTAGGCTTTTCTTGTCATACATATTAATGATGTAATTGCAGGAAAAAAAGTTGCCTTCTACTTTTATTGTGTAAGGGTTTAAAATTTCCTTCTGTTTTGCTTGTTTCCAGCTTTATTTTTTGTCTAGAATGCAATAATTTTCAAACTAGTTCTTTTCTGTGGTGTATTTATGAAACTGGAACACTATATTGTTCTTGGTTTTTGACAGATCATCTTTTGAGCACTGAATTGTTGCTCTCTTTCAGCCTAGGTGCCATTCTCTCATGTGAGCTCACATAATGACTAATTTAGTAGCAGAGTATTTAGAATGTTTCTCGCCTTGAAACTGGTAGTTCCAAAACCTCTTTTATTTGATTTCTCCCCAATTGATCATCCTGTAGTATATTTCCATTTTGTCGCAAATGTTATTCCACTATGAATATTTTGACAGGATGCAAATATTTTCTGCTTGAACTAAGGAGGTTGAAAGTGAAAAAGTTCAGTATACATTTAATTTCAGAAAGGAATCTTTGACTCCCTGCATAACTCTGTACAGTCAATGAGTAAGATAATAGTCCATGTCAGGATGTTTATCGGATTGTTATTTAAGTTTTTTTTCTTTGCATAAATACATTTTATTTTCTCTGTGTTTTTTTTTTTTTTTTTTTTTTGTGTGTGTGTATGTGGTTTTTTGGGGTAGTTTTTTGAGGGTTTTTTTTTGTTGTTGTTTTTAAGAGAACTTTTGCTTTATTTGGCTGGGATACAGTTAATTTTCTCCACAGCAGCTGGTGTGGAGCGATGGTTTGGACCTGTGCTGAGAGCAGTGCTGAGAACACAGGGATGTTCATTACTGCTGAGCAGCGCTTCCACGCAGTCAAGGCCTTTTCTGCTCCTCACCCGGCCTCACCAGCGAGGAGGCTGTGGGTGCACTAGGAGCTGGGAGGGGATGCAGTGGGACAGCTGACCCCGACTGACCCCAGGGATATCCCAGACTGTGTGGTGTCATGCTCGGCACGGGAAGCTGAGGGAGAAAGAGGAAGAGGGGATACTGGGTGTGATGGTGTTTGTCTTCCCAAGTCACCGTTATGTGTGATGGAGCCCGGCTGTCCTGGGAGTGGCTGAACACCTGCCTAACCATGGGAAGTGAATGGATTCCTTGTTTGGCTTTGCTTGGGTGTGCTGTCTTTATCTCAACCCATGAGTTTTCTCACTTTTACTCTTCTGATTCTCTCCCCTATCCCACCAGGAGTGTGAGCAAGCAGCTGCATAGGGCATAGCTGCTGGCTTAGGTTAAATCTCGACAGACCCACATACACTTTCAAGTACTAACGCTTTGTCATTTATGAAGCAGTATTTCTGATGCATTTTGTTAGTTCTGGTATTAGGAGACATCTAATCTTCCAGTACACAAATTTATGCAGGGCCATTTTTGTTTATCACAGTAATTAGTCAAGGAATAGTAAAGTCTCAAGGGGAGAAAGACCTTGGAACAGGAACTGCCAAATGAAGAATTTGAAAGAAAGCAGGGAAATACAGGCAGACAGACTTGATAGGATGTGGAGCAGGCATTGGACGGGGAGGGAGAAAGAGATACTGTTTCAGTACAAAGATACTGTAGCAAGGAGATCAAAAGTATGGGACAGATCTTTTGTTATCAGAACTATGCTTATAATCATAAGCAATGGGAAATGCTGAAAAATATGGCCCACTGTAGTTCATTCAAAAGAGACTTTACCAAAGTCTTGGCATTCCAGTCTTTTTACTATTTTTATTGAACATAACGTTTTGTGACTTATAAAAATCTGTATTTGTGGCTATAAGCATTGATGAATTCACAGGGAACTCCTGCACCTGAAAGATGAAAATGAGGCTCAAGAAAATCTTTCTGAAACTTTACTCATGAAAGTAAACCTACTTTTGTGAAGTAAGTCCATCAGGCTTTACTCATTGTCAAGGCTGAAGAAATGAACTCTTAGTCTTTCTCACACAAACTCTGTACGAGATATTTTCAGTGAAGTGGGTTCTATCATAAAAGCAAAGAACAGTTTGGAGAACATTAGAAAAGGGTTTTACAATCTCTATACATTACTGAGCTCTAAAAGCATCTTCTATCCCATCTATCAGCAGTCTGCAGGGTAAGGTAAATTACAGAGTTTATGGCTGTAATTTTTACGCAGTATTTGCCACAGTTAGTGCTGGGATAGAAAGTCTATGGCTATGATTCCTCTGTGTGTCCATGTTCACAGAGCAATAACAGGAAGAGCTATAATAGGAAGGGCTACAATATCAGTTTGTGGCTGGGAAGGTGGAGTTTCTGTGGTGAAGTGAAGCATTAAGGTTGGTATTTGTCATTTGCTTCTCTCTGGCAAACTGAAGCATGAGCATGGTTAGCTGAGATGGAGTAGGAGGCATAGCATTTGGGCCAGAAAGAAAAAGCAGAACATTGGCTTTGCTAAATAAACCACAGGAGGGCTGGAATAAGGAGCCATGCTTCAGGAGGTGACTAATGTGTTTCTTCTCTGAATCTGACAGGATTGACTATTCTGTCCTCTTGCTGTTTTGGTCTCTTTAAAAATTAACAAATATGAATAGAAATAGGTGAAAGACTGTATACCAAGCAGTTTCCTGGTTTCAAACAGGCAGATTCATAGGTGTATTTTTAGTTCTCTGCAGCTGAGAAAATACTGCTGATTCTCTTTAGAGATTAATTTCTTTAAGTCATAATTGTGGACCAAAAGGAAACTTTTATTTTAATTTAGGCTCCTAGATAGTGTTTACCCTAAGTATTGATGTCAGACATAAATTTTGTGGAGAAATAGGGCTGCGGGAACCAGCATCTGGTTTTATTTCATCGCATAATGATAGATGATCTAATAAACATGGAGTAGAGAGGTCTCGAGGAGCTCATGGAGACATCAAAAAGCTGTGAAAAGATTCTGGAGATTGGGTGTGGTATGAGGACCATGGGTTTTGCCTTTTATTCTTTGCAACAACTAGTACAGTGGCCAAGGTAGCAAAGAGCCTTTTCAGATTGGGAATGATGCCTCTTCACTGTCTCTTAAGAAACGTTCTGAAAGAAGAGCCAGCAACATTGAAGAAACAGGGTCTTAGTTAGATAGATGGGACACAAGAGTGTAAAAACCCTTTAATGATCTGATGGGCACATTAGTGCAGTACTCTGATAGCTTGTTTTCCCAGATATTTTTCAGCTTTGTAGTTTAAAAGTCTTTAAATGGTTCTTGAGGATCCTGGAGGTCTTCTATGATTTGCTCTTGGATAGTAGTAATCACTAGCATAGGTAATAGATTTCTACATGTAGAGAATTTGGATCCTGGGAAACCTATTTCAGTTCCTATAAGCCCTTTAAAGGCTGAGGGGAGAAAATTACCCTAATATTTACTCTTCTGTACATTATCTTTCAGAGTTTCCTTTTCAAAATTCCCTGCTTTTTAAGTGTTTGTCTCCCCACAGAGGACATCATACTTTTATACTGAGATATGACTATAGTTAAAAATAACATGTCATTTGATAGAATTTCTGGCATATTTTTATCTCTAATAACACACAAGACAGAGTTCCAGTGGAGTACTGGAAACAGGAGTGTTTATTTTCTCTTTATGTTTGTGTATAAAGGCTTTATTGACAGAGTTTGGTTTTTTAAATTCAAATGTTTGTATTCAGCAGCTAGCTTTCTGAGTCTGTGCAACGATGCAGTGTGAATTGTAATGAAGCAATTGCTAAACTGCATAAATCTTTGGGTTACAAGTATAAAAGTAATGACATAAAAATCTACTATACAAGTTGCAGAGTACAAGTTAGTATGAGTTAGAAAGCAGGCATGCTTGTGCTTTGAGCTATCATCTCGGACTTTTCCATCAACTGAACTGGTAGAAACCCAGACTGATTATGGCATTCTTAAATCTAACATAAACTCAGTCCTGTCTTTCTAATTGCCATGGCTACATGATTTCCTTGACTCCACTGGGCTGACAGTAGCACTGATGTGGCCACTTGGTGAGCTGCATAAGTCCTCTCAAGGGATAGGAATGGCATACTTGTTTGTGTGTCTGGATGGATGCTCCTCTTCAGCAGTATCCTGGGCTAAGGCCCAATGAAACCATGGTCTCATGTTCCTAGGGCCAAGGATCTGTAAGCCAATTACCAAATAAGCTGTTTCACATTTCATTTTACTGTGTTCATTTGTGAACAGAGGGAAAATCTTCAGCCAAGTGGAATTTGCTCTTTTAATCAGGTTTCCATGCAGCTGTACTCCTGAATGTGTTTCTGTAGTACATAGGTTGAAACACCAAACCCACACTTATTGGCCATGGTACGGCTGTGAAAACAGTTATTCAGTGTTTAAACAGTGTTTTTGCGGATTATTTGCAAGTCTTACTTAACTTCATTTGGTGGTGACGTGAAAAACATTTTGTTTGCCTGCTAAGCTGTTAAAATCCAGTTCCTCTGTCCTGCAAAATTGTTTAAATTATTCATAGCTTCATAGATCTGAAAAACAGAAGGGACCGTTACAAGCTTGTAGTCTGACCTTCTGTATAACACAGGCCACATTTCCCCCCCATAATTCCAATATTGTCCCTATAACTAATGCAGTGTAGGAAGCTATTCTGATTTAGTTCACACTTGTATTTTCAGTATTTGAAGGGCATGTCTAAGTTAAACTGTGTTGAATAAATCATTTCCTGCCTCATCCTTTTGAAGTGCTGTGACTACATATCTAGAACTTTCTTAGTTCTGTTTGATTTTTATTTGTTCTTATTATCATACACTTTGAATGGTAAGGCCAGATGCGCATGATTTTAGATTCCTTGTTTCTTGAAGGTTGGTAGCTTAATTATACATTTGTAGATCTGACCCTACTTAATTTGCCTCTCAGAAACATAGATTTGCTAAATTATTTCTTAGTGCTTCACCTGGAGAAAAGTGTGTTCATGTTCAGTCTTGCCTTCTGAGTGTCAGGTGGAGACAATAGAAATCTACTCCAAGACTGACTCAAAGGAAGAAAATACAATCTCAGCTATTGTCTCAAAAGTCAAT
The DNA here is from genome assembly GCA_026283785.1 of Coracopsis vasa. NCBI lineage: Eukaryota > Metazoa > Chordata > Aves > Psittaciformes > Psittacidae > Coracopsis > Coracopsis vasa. Next base: position 30,500 of record JANHGB010025301.1, on the reverse strand, counting down.
AACTTCTCTGTGCTTAAATTTCTTCAGTGGTTAGAAATAAACATGAAATTTTGGCTAATCTCATTGTATCTGAGTGACTTGGTTCACAAAGGCTATACTAAACTGATACTACTTTTATCAGTGATTTAAATCATAAACAGTTATCCATCTTTTAGAAAACAAGCTGGGTTTTATGGAATTAAAATATTTTTGATGGAGCTGCTTTGGCCTTTTTTATGAAAAATCATAATTTGTGCAGATGGAGTTACTTGGTGTGTATGTGTGCTAGAAATGGGGCAGGGATTTAGTGGGAGAAGAGCAAACACAATTTTCATGGTTTAGATGGCTTCATAATTTGGAAGACATTTGGTGGTGTTGATTCTGGCATCAAAATTCAAGATCTTATCAGGAAACCTGACTATAATTCATTGGAGACAAAAATTCCAAAGACAGGTCTCAACATCAGTCATCCACAAACTGCTGAAATGGCAAACAAGCCTATCATTAATTCTGTAAGTGCTGCCTTTCACAGGCATATCAGAGAGATAGCTGTAAACTTAGTACCATGTTAAGCTAAAAAGAAACCAAGGACAAAGCACATTGCAAAGATGAAATTAATCCATAGCTGAAATATCTTGGAGAATGACGATAAAGATAACAACTGTAATTGTAGTGTGTCTGAGGTATATTATGAATTTTGGATTGCAAGCTGAAGGCATGAAAAAGAATATGATGGAACTGACTTATTTTTCTATGAGGTATATATATATTTTTTTAAAGGATATGTAGTAATAATGTTCTCATTATTGTTGTTTAGTCTCATATACTTGCTCATTCTTTTGTTTCCTACCCCCATCTTCCCTCTGGTATGTTAACTGTTTAATTTATGGGGTTTTTTTAATTATTAGAAGTCTTCTTTCATTAAAAGCTCCTGAGGATTTAATGTGAGTCCAGCCTCTTTGGTGCAAAAGGAGAAATTAGATTCAGTAATGCAGAGCACAAGTGCTGCTGCTGGTGATGAATCAAGTCTTGCATAGAATGGCAAATAATCAAAATCACAAGTAGTACAAAACAAAATCTTAACCTGTCTATCAATCTGAATAAATGTCTAAGAGGGAATTTAAATGTCATTCACTTGAAAGGTAGAAGAATTATTAGTGAAATATTTCAAGAATTTTTCATGAGGTCAAAACTGTTCAGTATTTTCTTTGTAAAACTGCAGCACAAAGTATAAAGTATTAAAGCTGCAGTGAGCAGAAATTTGGAAATAGCGTGTAGAGGAAAATCCACTATTTTGTCAGAAGTCCTGGCTAGTTTTGAAGAATGGAGTGATGAATTAGGTTCAGCTGCAGTAATGCGTGAGAATACTGTACATGGAAAAGTAATGGCTATTTCTTCTAGAGAAGTTGCAAACAGTTCACTAGATAATATTTCAAGAGATAATTTTGATGGCAGAATGACCAGAGTTGTCAGTATGATATAGTTGTTGGAACACTACATGTAATTTTGGCATACATCAGGGAAGGTGTTTCCAGGCAAAATAGGAAAGTAACAATCTTGTTGCTTACAAGCCTGCTAAGGCTTTATTGTTCAAGTTGTACAACTTCAAAAAAGAATTAGTATTTGAATGGATCCAGAGAAGAGCTGAGATGATAGACAGAATAGAAAAGAGGAAGAGACTTAAAGAGGAAACTTCTAGGACTACAGCTCATCCATCCTGCATAGTGAAGCATGACAGAAGGGTTATGTGTGTTTGGGATTAGCTAGATGCTGAGAAATTACAGGAGCATGTGGGATAGACATGTCTAGGTAAAATTTATAGCTCATGCACAAAAAGTTCAATATGTCTATGTGAAATGAGGGGTTGCTGCATTTGTACCTCTCAGCATATTTACGTACTCTACATGAAATTCTGGACAGAGGTGTGACTCCCAGTTTTGTTCCAAAGGAACCTTAGTTGATTTTACCAGTGGAAGATTTTTTTCCCCCTGTTTTTTATCAAAGTATCTGCAAACCGTGTACAAGAAAAAAATATAGCTTGATATGACCTCCAAGAAGAAAAATGCGAAAAAGAAACTAGATATGAATGAAAAAGGGACCTTTTCAAGTGAATGTTTGAATTCCACCGCATGATTATCTCTCTTTATCATCAAAGAAAAGAAAAAGTTCACCCTCTTCTTTCATTTTCTTTAACAGTAGAATATCAAATTACAGATCTGTTTGAAAAAAATGTTCAGAGCATCTAATTTTAACAAGCTTTAAATCTTACACTCTTCTTTGGTAGAGGCGTTTTGGTATTTCATTAGTAAATATGTCTTTTTATTATAAATTACTGTACAGTCACCATTTAGGCTGCTGACAATAATTATATTCTTTGTTACAAATAGCGTATGTTTGCTATATAAAGTTATCTCCAGTAGCTTGCATCTCAGAAATTCCTGGGGCTTGAAGATGAATTCACTGATAAGCCATGCCACATTACAGAAGACTAAGGGGTATATTTGGGTTTGAAAATCAAGTAACAGAGGACTGGGGTAAATTTGTCTTTGTAGACTACTTCTACTTTGTGTAAGTATTTGATATGCTGCTAAATTACATATAATTTTCGAACCTAAAAGTACTATAGTACTTTATGGCAATGAAATATACTATGGATTTTCATTCATTAGAATATGCTGCAAATTTGGGCATCAATCATGTAATCATATATGATTTTTTAAACTATATTCTGGTTCAACAGAAAGTACTGTCGATATGAAATGGATAGTTAAGCTTAGGGATAAATCTCTTTTGCCCTTCTCATTGTAGTAAATGTAGGGGTAAATCTCATTGCCCTTCTCATTCGGGTTTTTATGGCTTTCTGAAATCTCATTCTTTCAAAGAAATATAAATTCAAAGAATTATAGTGAGAACTGAGAGAAAATTACTTCTCTAGGCATTGAAAACTTAAGATTTACAAAAAGGGTTATATATCAAAAAACTGACAAAAATCACTCTGGATTTTCACAAGTTCCTATTAAAAGAAAAAAAAAAGTATGAATCAACTCTTTGGTTGTAATGGGAAGTTTTGTTTCAATATGAAGTTGTAAACATCTTTTTTTAACAAAATATTGGAAAATCATTAGGAAAAAAAATAGAAGTATCTTATTTCCAGCATTTTCAAACAGTCTACTTCTCAAAGTTACTTTGAGCAGAAATGTAAATCAGAGCTTTAGAGGATAGCAGGCTTTTTTAACATGTAGTTATGAGGAAACATAAGGGAGTAGCAGTATTGACTTTGACTTGATAAGCTGCAACCTGACTAATAAAGTCTACTGGTAAACTTTGTCAATTAAGCTGTTTTTCAGTAGGAAAGCAAATTAAGAAAGATACCAGAATATTTAAGTGAAGTGAGAAGCCAGATTAATGGAAAAAATACTACTTGGGCTGCATTCAGAATAGCTGATAAGAAACTAGAATGCTTGAAGTGGAGCACACAGCTGTGGAACCAGGCAACAGAGAGAGCTGCTCATGTGGTGGAAATTGTGTTTACTGGTCCACAGGATCTGCACTGATTCAGCTTTCTCTTCAGAGTTCATGTAGCTCATAAAATGTATTAAGGCAATCAACAGGAAGATTTATATCTCACCTTTAGTTTTGTTGTTTACCAGTTTTCCATCTTGCAGGATAATGAAGTATCCATGATTAGCTAAAACCTTAAATTATAGCTTTGAGGTCATCTTATGTATAATATAAATATTTCTAAAAGAATTTTTCTAAAAAGTATTGTTCCTTTCTAATAATGAAGACCTAAAGATAAATTTTATATATCCAGTGAGGTATGGGAGATTAATTTTTACAGCAGTATTTTACAATTAGTAATATTCACTAATGTATCACAATTTTTTGCTGTTATTTCTTCACCTGAGATTTTACATTCCCTGAAAAGTACATAGCAAAATCCTTTTTCTGCATTTAAATAAGGTCTTTGGTTGACTGTTTAATTTTCCAGTACTTATATATCAGTAGTCCAATGTAAATATAAAATTTCTCATATTGAAAGCAAACATTAGTCACACTTTAAATTGTTATTCACTATGCCATGGCTTCATAAATTCTAATAGGTCAAAACATTTATTATTATAAGTTATACATGTAAGAAACCCTAGTAATACTGTGAATACTTAAGAAATATCAGCCACAAAGTGTTGTTTTTATAATTGCTATCTGGGATTTTAGCGAGTTGTTTGCCAGTTGAACTCGTTACCTGAGTGCTCCCAAGATATGTTCATAATTTATTAGCTTTATTATAAACTATTTACTAATTTATTCTTGGTGTCAAATAAAATCTAAATATTCAGGAATTCAGGAAGAAAACCCAGGAACAGCAATATATCCTGCAGTCTCCCTTTAAAAAGTTGGACAGTGAAACAACTTTATCGGTAATTTTTCATGACTCTATCACAGAAGCAGAGCTCTGCACATCTCAGAACAGAGGTTTTCTTGCTGTTAGAGATCTTCTACCTGTCTCTGCCATGACAGCTTCAGTTTCTTCTCCAGGCTCAGCTAGTTTTGATTCCTCCTTAGTGGTTTTGCCAGACCACACTCCATCATGTTCCTGTCTCCTGGTTCATGTGAAAGTTATCTCTGGATGTAGAGCTGTTAAATTCTGCCAGCTTGTTTCCTATCCAAAACACCTCACCTCACGATTTTTGCTGCTGAGAACAGACAGTAGGACTCTATTTGAACTTTTCCACTGTGATCAAATATGGACAATTATCTACTGTTCAACTTAACCTTCAATATTTTGAAGCTCATCACCGTCTTAGAAAGGAATGAATCAAGGCTCAGTCTGAGCAAATTGGATTATCATTTATGCATAGTGTGACATGTATCCCTCAGTCTCATTTAATGCAGTTTTGTTGTTTGCACTAGATTTTCAATATTTCTATGTCATTTAATGTGATTTTTTTGTTGTTGTCGTTGTGGTAGTTCTGAAATTCAACCGTTATGCATTTTTAATAGGAATTTTAGTAAGTAAACACTGAATTTAGTAGTAAATATGAAACAGTTTGGGTGTGATATTCATCCAGCTTCACACAATTTCCATTGATGATTAGCTTGCAAAAGTATGGAAATGTTTCCTTGAGTATAATTTTGCATAATCTGGTGATTAATAGTTGATTTTCTATTTTAATGTTGCAAAAATTTTTTACAGTCTCAGTGTCAGAATTTATAGAGACTAAAGTGAATGCTTACTACAGTAGTGAATTTGATATTGCAGCCGTGCCGTGTAAGGGCAGAAGTTGCTTCTGATTAGGCTTTTAATGAAAAAGATTAATTCTTATGATAGCACTCTTATGCTAGGACTTCCATGACTAAATTTCATGGGTATTTTTTGCCTCAAACATATCTATAAATATTTGACTATGTAATGAAGTCATACTTACAGGACATTTCTATTGCGTTCTTTCTTCTGTGTAGAATGCACCGCTACCTGAAGCTAGTGAAATTTTGTTTGCTTTGATTTGTTTCATCCTGTAAAGGATCAATGTATTATGTGCAGTATGGTCTCAGGAAAGCCTGACTAATGAGACATATCTTATTTTTGTTTTTATTTATGTGTTTCTTCCTTATTGCAGACCATTCTTAAAGATTTCTATAGGTGTCATCTTTTATATTTATCAGAATATAATTCCTGGTTATTGTAGATGTTATTAAAGGAATTAACTCAGTTCAGATACATGCTTTGATAACTCTTATTTACTTTGGTTTTAAGAGCTAAAAGTAGAATTTTGCTTGTTTTGGTTTTAACACTTATGCCAAAGTTAGCATCTTGATGTCTCCTTGTTGATCTTCTTGTTGAGCCTTTTGAGAATTGTGCACCTTCGTTTTCCAAGTCATTTTTATTGATGGTAACTGCAGTGCTCTTTCTCATTGTAGCTACATGGAAGACTCTATAGCTTACCTGTTAGAAGCTCTTCTGCTGCTTCCTTCCCTAGTGAAATTTTCATAATGACGCTATCCTACATAGCTGACACATGATTCCTAATTATGTCTCATGTGACCTTTATTCTTCCTACTTTTACGAGCAGACCTCTGTCTCTCAGAGCAAAACAGAATCTGTAATTTTAGATAAAACCTTATTTTTTGGTTGAAGGAGTAAGAGAGATTTATATTGAAAAATGATACCATTAGTCCAGTAAGGCTAATGACAGGGAACATAAGGGAGCTAGCTTCCAGCTAGGGTCCTATTTATATCTCACTCTCCTTGGCTTTGGGCGTTTTGCCTAACCTCCCTTTGCTGCAGTCTCTGATGTGTGACAACGGAAGCATAGAGTACCTCCAGACCTGACATTTCTGTCTGCCTCTTCCTGGGCATGTGTAAGCCTTCTACCCAGTTAGATCAGAACTGGAATTAGGAGCTGGAAGAGCCACTGAATTCAGACTTTATTCAAATACTTGCAGGAACAGCTTTGCACTATATCTTCACAGTATCTCTAAACAGATCAAACCCAGATGTATATTTGCTACTGTCTTCATCTACACAGCAGGTTAACAACTTCTTCATTAACAATGAAGAATTAACTTAATTAATTCATTAATTCATCAATTATCTTTGTTAACTATGCATTATTTGATGTAAACTCATAAAAGTCTAGGTCACTTGGGTTTTTTAACACACACACACACACACACACACACACACACACACGTGCACACACCCAATCTGCAGAAGCACACACATGTTGTAGGGAATATTGACACAAAGTGGTACTAGTTGTCCATCTTGCATGTCTTACATAGTGAATGGAGAGAGCTCTGGGCACATAGTGTAGATCTTTTGAATAACCCTTTGCTCTGGTTCAGTTCCTCCAATGACTATATGGAGATATACTGAGGATGAGCAGTGTTTGATGTCCATTAGTCATTGTATGCCTGCTTATGTTTATGTCTGGTGTCTCTCTTTGCTGTCTGCTGTATTTCTGCTGCTCTACCTGTTAATACTCTTTAACATAATCTATCAGTTTCTGTTTTATTCCCATCTTGAGTGCATTTTCATTTGAATCTTCAACAGTCTCAAGATACTCAGAATTTTTAGTTTTATCAGTCCAAGAGGATGAGCAATTTCTAGGGCACTAGTAAACTCGTCTTTATTTATTTTCTCCTTTTTTTGTTTTCATTAGGAGTCTTTCGGATGCACTGAATAGCATTCAAAACTTGTCTCCACTTATCAGAGTTAAATTTATGGAAGCCCTTCCTGTTCCTAGGTGAAATAAAATTATTGAAGCTGAGCTAAATGCTTGATGTCATTGATTCAAGAGATAAAATCCTAGTTCTTAGATGTAAATAGTTTTTACTCAAGGTTCAGTATTTTTGTATTTCAAAGATTGTTGGTTTGCTCTAAGTATCACCCTAATTGTTGTTAGTAATAATAAAGTAGTAACTCAAGTTGCAGTCCTGAAGTGCTTTTTTTTTTTAGCAAAGGTAAAGGCAAAGTTCAAAAAACCCAGTTATTTCTTGCAAGAATGATTACAGTAACTGAACAGAAATATTGGTGAATGAATTACCCTGCATGGGTTCTTTATCCCGTAGATTCAGTAGTTTGTAAGGCTAATATATCCATTATTTTATAAAAGTCTGCGTTCTGCAACACCCATAATCCAGTACTATTTTTCTGTGCCTTCAGGACCTTTTGAAAGCTTAAATACCTTGATTATGTTTTTCCTGAGCTTTTTGACTACTATGACAAAATTGTAGCCTTTACTAGGAATAATTTTTTGTAAGTTTTCAAATAGCAAAGCAGGAATGTTTTTTGCTCAAAATAATTGATTCTCAAAGGGAAGAAAATGCAATTAGGGTGTTTCTGGTTCTGGAGTGAGTTGAAGATCTCTTTACTCCAGCATCTGTGGAAGTATGCCCTTTCAAGTAGACCTATATTTGGGTTTATATCTATACTGTCTTTTCTGGTCTGTGCCATTTTACGATTGGACTCAGTTATCTTAAAGGTCTTTTCCAACAGAAATAATTCTGTGTTTCTATGACCTATGAGGATAATAAGAATTACTGGTTTTCATTATAATAAGCATTATGTATGTGTAGCACCCAAAAAAAGTATGTTTGTTTTCCCAAAGAAAAGGAGAGAGAAAATCCAGAGTAGGGACTGAATTGTCCTTTTCTGTGTATGGTTGTAAGAGCAGAGGAGTGTGGTTGAAGAATCGGTTTCTACATCCTTGGCTCTGCCCTGTCAGATCTCTGCACAAGTCACAATTGCAAAAGAACAGAGGCACATGCGGATTACAGACTGTGAAAGTGTCATTGAATGAAAATTGATAAGAGAGCTTCTTTAATTAGTTAACTAAATCCATTAGTATGGGGCTTCTACCATTCTTGGACATCATTGCCACTGTAAAATGGTATGGCATTTTGGATAATACTAAAGTGCTGAGCAAGTTTCTGTGACTTAGTCCCTTTTTGCTATCGCAATTACTTCCAAATTGAGCTTGTCACTTGGATATCTGAATAAGTGTAATCAGAAACCCAAATATAATGACTTGTTATACAGTTAGAGGCCATAAAAGTGCACTTGTAGTAATTTTTGACCTGCAAATGATGGCTGTTAAAAGGGCAGCACTTTTTAGTGAGAGCTAAAAATCAGATCCAGTCTGGTCACTGGAACAGTCATTTCTGCTTGCTGGGTTAAGATAGTGAAAATTACCCTAAATCTGTCTTCCTGAGGCAATTGTTCACAACCCTGGTCATAACAGGAACCCCACTAGCCTGAGTTTAAAACTGGATAATCTACTTAGAGGAATGAGATATGGATATATATCTTATCTGCTGTATGTGCTCCCCGCTGATGTAAGATTGACTGTGTCTCTGAGATGACAGCAGAGATCCTGAAGCTATTGAACAGCATTTTCAAACCAGTGAAGTTCCAAAACTTGTGCTGGGAATAGTGTCTACATGATACCCTCCTTCTGTAAAGGGCTGGATTTACAGAAAGTACAATACAGATTCAGATACAATTGTTCAAATTCTGTAGATTGAATGATTGAGGGTTTGGGGATTTTTCTTCCTGATGATTTTCTTTATTTGACTTCCAGGTTTCTGAGCCCCTCAGATTACATTTCAAGGTTGCTTTTTTTGGTGAACATTAAAGCAAGACATTGCTTCAAGAAAAGAAAGGTGAAATGTGAGAGTCTTTCAGGGCCCTTGGTTGCCAGTGGTGGGTCTTTCTAAGAAAAATGAATAGCACAATGTCTGTTAAGAGCATAGCACAGGCTTGTATGGCAGAGTTTGATGCTGGGTTAAGAATCGAACCTAACAATCTGTAAGTCAGCACTTCTACCTGACACAGAAGGCTGTTTTACAGTGACACCAGCCCCTGGAAGTAGTGTGTTTGTGCCGGCTGTGCTAATTAGCACCTCACTGCTGTATTTATCCTGCAGCAAGTTTCAGGGCTTGCTTGCTTGTAGCTGGCTCAGGCATTTCGGCACCAGTCTGCACTGCACCATAGATGTATAAAGACAACTGCAGATCCTAAGTTAAAAGTGGAGACAAAGCAAATATCCTTTCTGAGAGTGCCACAAGTGCTTGCAGGATTTGGTTTTCACTTTACTTGGTATATAGTGGGTCAGTTTGGTAGAGTTTCTTTCTTCTCGATTCTGTTTTCAATCCCTCTGAGTCAATGAACTGCTTTTATGCTGTCTCTGGATTTACCTTTTGAAAATAGGAGCTTCTGAGTTACATCACTAAGCAAAACAGTGTTCCTTGGTGCATTTTATTAAAGAATGATAATAATATTCCAGGCTTCATGCATTTGATTTGCTAGAAATGCTTGGGAAGAGTAGATGTGTTACCCTGTTGTCGACTGCATCTGGCTTCACTCAATTAGTCTGGAGATAAAATTATGTTAATGAGATGGGTTTGCACAGACAGAAAAGCCTGTGGGTGAAGACGCAGGGTTTTAAATAGGTTAGAGTCTTCATTCGGTTTTATTATCTGAGAATACTTTTTTCCTGTAAAAATGATTAGTAAAGAATTCTCCATGTATTCTGTAAAAATATGAAAATGGTTTTGAAGCTATAGAAGAAATGTGGAAATGTAAATCTGTAGTTTATAGCTGAAAAATTATATAGGGGTTGTAAAACATTTATATAAAATTCTAATGAACTTCTATGCTATTGTTACCTTTGTTCCCCACTTAAGAGCGCATTTCAGTTCCACATCCTGTTTCTTCCTCTGTGCTATAAACACAGTCTTTCAGAAATATAAATACCTATTTTTTTCCTCCAGATCTGTCAGTAAAGGGCTGAAATTCCATTTCCTGCTACAGACTCGCTTAATCTTCACACTGTTATCTTTAACTCTTTCTGCCTCCTCTTGGCTGATCTTTGATTTTATTTATTTATTTATTTATTTATTTTGGGGGGTGGATTCCCCCTGCTTTTCGCAGCTGTGGCTGCCACATAATGTTTCCTTTCATCTGTATGTTTCAAGGTACTCTGCTCATTTCTGATTTCCGGTGAAAGCTTTGCAATGTGACCAAGTATTATTTGTCCATGTAAATGCCGACTCTGCCAAACAGAGGATAAACTGACACAGATTTTACAACTCAGCAATCATCTCCCTTTTGAATGTGACATTCTTGTTGAGAAGGTGAATCTGTGTAAGTGGCAAAGGCAGGCTGTGAGGACCAGTACTGGGAGAAAAGAAGATATCTGTACTGCATTTCTGCAGAAACTAAATTCAGATGGTGTTAGAATAATAATGAGGAAGAACAAACAGAAATCACCACCTCAGTCCTGCCGAATTAGACTGAATTGCCTCTTCTGGAGTGCAGTTAATACGCACCACTGCTGATGTGCCATGTGTTACCCAACAGGAGAGGAGGATGTTGAAAAAAAGGTATAGAGCTGAACAGAGAAAAGTGTCTGTGACTTGCTTAACCTCCCTGCGTTGGTCCCTTCAGAAACACAACAGAGCTAACCTACACAAAGGTTAGGATTTGTTTTGTACTACTCTAGGCAGAATCATATGTGATGGTTAAAGGGGTATGAAAAGGCCTTTACTGTGGTAGTTATCTGTTATTTTTGCCATCCTTGGTATGGCAGGGGAAATTTTATTGTAAAATTCCCCTTTGATATGAGAGGCAAATTAGCACAATTATTGGAAATAGGATTGGGTAAAATATTATTTTTTCTATGTTGTATCTTGCTTGCATTACTAGTAGTTGCCAGGGAAACCAACAGAACTCTAAACTCTTCTGCTAGAGAGGCGGCTCTGGTTATAAACAAGGTCATTTAAAACTCTGCCTGCAGATTCTGAAAGTGGTAGCAGGACCGGCCATGGATTCTACTCCATGGTCTGGTGCCCTTCTACGTGCTCAGTTGCAATTGGATACAAAACGTTTATCCTGGTCAGTATTAAATGTGGGGTTTATACAGTAAGAAGACCCCCTAACTATTTTGGTTTACCCCAAGAGGAATTATCATGCACCAAGTGCGAGGTTTTCCTCTCAGGATTGTCACATCACTTGGAAGGCTGTTGTTATAACCCAGGATCTGTCAATCTGTTGTGCTTTCCCTGGGAAACTGGCTACCGTTCAGTAGTTTTACTGTCCTTTTAATATAATAGGCAAATCAAACTGTAGCTCTCTTTGTACATGAGGTGTAACCATTTTCCAAGTGGTTAAGCTAAGCTAACTATTTGCCTTTAATCTACAAGGGCACTGTTTCTTCTGGTTTACAGTGTGTCCACCCCTGTCAGAAACAGCTCTGAACCTTTACACGTCCATCATCAGGTTTTGGGGAAGAAATGCTGAAGTTTGTACATAAATCTTTTTAAGGATCAAATGCTTATGAACTTCTCTCACGTTGAATTTACAGGACTGACATTTATTACCTTACTGATTTCAGCCAAAGCCTATGAGGAAAATTGATTTAGGATGAAAATAGGTAATAATAGCTTGATTAGAATCATTTTCAGCTTCAAAGGACCGTCATGTCCTTCTGCATTAAATAATGATCATAAAATCAATTTGTGTATCTCTGATTCTCTTTTTGCCTTCTCTGAAGGTGAAGTCCTTCAGAAAGGACACATTATACATGGTGTTTTATTGCTTTGAATAGCATTTCCATTCCTTATTTTTTAGTCCCAAGCCCAAATACATTCAGGCTGTTAGGACAATCAAAGGAAATTAACAGCTATGAATGCTTCTTCCGGAAACTGCCACAAGCCATACACATATTTCGGGTCTGTTTAAACAGTCTGTTTCTGGCTGTCACCAATCTCACATATTTTACCCTTTACAACGTACTCTTGGATTTGATTTTTGTCTTATTAGTGCTGGAAAGGACAAATCTGATGCTCAGAGAAGTAGCAGTTGCAAGTGTATCTGCAACTGCTCATCCCATTTGGATGTGTCCAAAATGCGTGCAGATGTGTCCAGCTACCTCACTGCTAGCTCTCCCAGGTATTGTTGACAGCATATCCTGGCATTTGGGAAGCTGTGCTGCCCACACTGAACCGTATGCCCTGCAGCCTCTGAGGTAGCTTGTTTAAAAGGAGCTTTGTCTAGAGAACAGATGATGTTGACACATCATGTCTATGTGCAGAGTTTGGACTTCTCAGCATAGGGAGGTTAAAAGAGTTAACTGCAGGCATCAGTGGGTTTTGTTAATCAGAATTAAATGATATTTGAAATTTGTATATCTATTACGACAATAAAAGGTTTAAGTGTTTTTCTGTTGATGGTGTTCATCCGTGTTGTATCTTAGTGTTTCCCTACCTTGGGAAACGCAGCTAAGTGTTGTTACCTACTTATTACAGGATGGTGAAAAGTAGTTAGAGAAAATTCTGATGTCACCAAGATAGTAGGGGTGAGCTACAGTTCTCTGGTTCCCCAGTGTGAGTATTTGACATTTGGCTAGCAGTGAAGCAGTAGAAATTATTTCAGAGGAGAATAGTGGCTGGCAGAGGAAAAACTTTTCTCAAAGATCTGAAAGCAAATTGTGCTGTCACATGAAGTTCAAATGCAGACCTTGTGAAGCATAATACCCCTTTGTCTGGATTTTTGATACTTTAATTTTCAGCTATTTAATATTTAAAGAAATATGCACTGAAGCTTTTGTCATCATGTGTTTTGATTCTCAGCTGCATGTTCCTGTGAATGAATGAGTGCACTTTTGTCTTTTTCACATGCATTTGGTTGTGCAGGTAGATTACAGACTAGAAGTTACTGATTATGATTAGCTGATATTTAAGTCTCAATATTGTTCTCATCAATCAGTTTTCTTTTCAGCATCAGATATTCACATACAAAGTAATTTTCTTTGTCATTGTTATGCAGTGATTCTTTGATTATAAATGCCCCAAGAGTAAGGTGTTATATTCAGGAAGCACAGTTTACTTTAAGGACTCTAGTTTGATTTTTTCATGTCTCACAGTTTTCTTTGTCCATAGTTACAGCTAGGTGAGAACTACTGCAGTAGCCCAATAGCTGAATGTGATGGCTTCACCCTGGCTGGATGTCAGGTGCCCATCAAAGCTGCTCTGTCACTCCCCTCCTCAGCTGGACAGGGGAGGGAAAATGTAACAAAAGGCTTGGGGTTTGAGGTAAGGACAGGGAGAGATCATTCACCAATTACTGTCACAGGCAAAACAGGCTTGACTTGGGGAACTTAGTTTAATTTATTACCAATGAAATCAGAGTAGGGTAATGAGAAATAAAACCAAATCCTAAAACACTTTCCTCCCACCCCTCCCTTCTACCTGGGCTTAACTTCACTCCTGAATTTTCTACCTCATCTCTTTCAGCAGCACAGGGGACAGAGAATGGGGATTGAGGTCAGTTCATCACATGTTGCCTCTGCGGCTCCTTCCTCCTCGGGGGAGTGACTCCACACACTCAACAGAACTGTCAAAATAACAGATATTTGTCTACCAAGCCTGGCTAAATCTCATATTATTTGGTGAAGACCCAAGACCAAAGGGTTCCACCTAACATTTTTTTTTCGGTCACTGTTTTAAAAACAAAAACAGTAGGGGGCAACTTAATTGAAAAGGAAGGATATTTTCAAAATGAAAAGAGATTTTGGATTAAGAAATCAAATAAGTTCATTCTAATAGAATCTTTGTCCATTTAGACTTTCAAAACAGAGTGGTTCTTCCTTTATTTGCCAACACTAAGCAGTGGCTTGTGATAAAATCTTGTTATTTCCAAAAATTATTTAAAAATAGTAATAAAAAAGTCCATCTAGAAATTTTTGCCAGATTTACCAGGTTGTTCTAATTGGGCTATGGTGTAGAATTTTGTCAGGAGAAGAAGTTGGCTTCTTGCACTACCACTATATCAGAATGCGCTAAGGCAACATCTGCCATCTGTCTTCTTGAGTACTAAATATATTATTTGCTTTTTTTTTCTTCCATTTTTTTCTGGTGATGTTGTAGATCTGTGGAAATGTAATTCAGAATTCTTTTCCCAGTTGGTAAGGCTGCCAATTTTGAAGGACTGACACACTCCACTTATACCGTAGCTGTGATCTGCAGTACACTTGCAGTGTTGGACACTACAAAACAAAGTAAAGAACTACAAAAACATAAATGACAGTCCTCAAATTAGAAAATTATCAAGTGATTCTAAATTCTAGGAGTTTGTCATCAGAAGGGGCTTGAGTCCAGCTGTTTCCACCTGGAGACACGTCGAGCCACCTGTGAACTAATGCATGTTCCTCTCCATCAGGATTTGGTAGTATCCATCTTTCTGTGGAGTCTTCATTATGAGTGCCATGCTGTAGTGCAGTATGTCATAAATACAGTATGATGTATCAGATCGCTCAAGTCTCTTCTTACCTGTAGGTTGTATTTTTGTCTGAAGTTTGTTTCTCATATGAAACATGAGAGAAAGGCAGGGCTTTAAGGGCTTGGAGGGTTTTAGATGCCTGATTTAACCTTAGGAGAGGCGTACTCGTATGCCCATTATAGTGGTTTTAGCTTAACATAATCAGCTGCTCAGAGGTACAATAATCATAACCATACATCAGAGACATTGTCATTGCCATAGACATGTCCCACTGGCCACTCTCACAGCTGTCTGGCCACTTAGCCTGACACTGCACAGCAGTTCTTATTATAACACCAAGATTACTTTAATCTCATGTATAAATCAACTTTGTATCTGGTCTAATTCTGTGACCTGTCCTGAGACCTTTCATGACTGCCACATATGCCGGTCTTCATTCTTTTCAAAGGGTCCAGTGCTGTCTCTTTTTCATGTATGGAACGATCCCAAGTTGGCTGAATCTTTCTGTTAAGGGCTGCTAAGAGTACACTGCCAGAGGAGTCTCTGCGGAACTGATCGGGGATGTTTTATAGCAACTGTTTTGCCGGGCCCTACTACTTTCTAATAGAGATAAGTCACAGAATTTAACATGCATTTAGTGTTATTTTTATTACCACTGAATCAAGACAGAGCAGGATTGCTTGAAAAAAAAAAAAAAAAGAAAAGAAGTAGGATTTAAGTACTTTGGGTATCAGGATCATTCTGGCTGGCAAACTCCTTATAATTTATTTGTGTCACTATCCCTTAAAAAGGCCATTATTAATTGGTTTACTAGAAACTCTTGGAGGTTAAAGATGATGATGCTGTATTTGTGGCATAATGGCAAAGATGTTCTGCTTTTCTCACGACATGTGTCTTAATACCATTGTATTAATTTTTATAAATTAGAAAGCCAAACTCTCTGTAAGGAGAAAATGGTGGGTTTTTTTCTTACAGTTTCACTTGTTCTGCCATGAGCAGCTCCCAGAATGCAGTGTAGTCATATGTGTCAGGTAGCATTATAATTATGCAGCCTGCATCGAGTTCTTCTTTTATCTCCTTTCAAGTATACAGCAATATTTTTCCTAATTTAATGTCCAGAAAAGGAAGAATAATGTCCTTTGCTGACACTGATAAATCTTTAGTTTCTCCATTCACAGCCTTGCATTACTTTTGTATCCTATAGTAATTAGTCTTCACAATAGTCAGATTTTATCATTTATCACCCTTGTTCAGTCCCTAGGTACACAGCTTTACCCTAATATTTGATTCTTGGAACTTTGCCAGCACTGTGAGACTTAAAGATTACTTGAAGTTTCTTTTATATAATGTATGCCAAATTGTTCTTCTTATAGAATACTTATAGAACTATTTCTGCTATTCCCACAGCACCACTGAGTCATTTCTTACTGAAGTTCTTACTGCCCTAAATATGCATGAAAACTTATGAAATTTGACAAAGTTTCTTCTAGAGGTGGTTCTTCCAGTGTCTTATCCACACAGTTTTAATTTCTTATGGCTTGTTTGTTGCAACTGTTGCTTTTTCCCCTCTTATTTATGGTTGGATGATTCTTCAAAAGGAGAATGTAAGACTGAAGAGCCATCACCATTGTCAAGTCTAGTCCTTTGCTAGCACAGATGGCTAGTATCTAATCCTTTCCCAAGTTTAGCAGACTACATCTTAAATACTTTAGATGCCTTTATTTGATGCTTATATTAGAATATTGTCTCAGAATGTCATTATTATGACAGAAGAATTTCCAAACTAATTCTGTTCATACCTGGTTCCCTTTGGTATGCCAGAGTGGACAATTGAATACCTGAGCACCAACAGAGATGAAGTTACATCTTCCATTTTAGTATCCTAAGTAAGCTCCATTAGTTTCACCCTACATTTGTCTCCTGCAATTTTGAGTCTGATGATGATCATATAGAATGACATGTCCTGTGGGTATTGTGAACTTGATACAGCACTGTACTCTTTAATAGAGGATCTAATGTGAAAAAATAGTGATCTTTCCCCTCATATAAGCAAGTAACGTGTACCATTTATGTAAGCCACATATACAGTGACTTTTCTGTAATTGCATACCTGTACTCAGGTTTGATCCAAGGTCTCTCGAACAAGAATTCAATCACTGTTACCAGCTTGTTAATCTCAAATCATTTGTATATGCTTGTTCATGTAAACTGAAACATTTAACCAATGAGAGGTGACAAAAGAGGTGTTGCTAACTCAGGACTCCAAATAGATCATACATTTTATTCAGAAGTTACTAAAACAAGGATTATTTTTTATCCTCCCCCACCCCCAATTGGTTTTATTTTTTTTGTTTTTAAGCACAGATTTATAAGTTCATTATCTGGATGTTCCTTCTCCCAGAATCAGTCATATGACCCAGGATGCTTTAAGAGCCCACCTTTGATGGTGGAAAGATGAAGAGGAAAGAGCAATAAAGAGCTGTTCAGTAGAGAGATATAGCTATATTATTGCTCAGTGCTAATTGCTGTTTTTACCAATGGTATTTAATTAGCAAATTTCAAGTAAATATAGATCATATACCTCTAACATACATTTCCTTGATAATGCATCAGAGAGACTTCTGCAGAAGAAGCCAGAATAGCAGAGGAGCCTGGACAACGTTCATTCTTTGGTTTAGATGTGTTTAATTTTCCCTGAGCTTTGGAATAGCTCAGTATCAATCCTGTTTCTCTTATTTCTTTGACTAGTTTAAATTAGATGAAAGAACTATTTCCAGAGAATGTACATAATAGATATAAATACACTGCGAAATTCCTTGATAATGGCTTCAGCCTCCCTGGCAAAATACTAAAATGATGCTGAAAATAAAACAGAAAAAAAATAGGAAAAAGAATAAATAAAGGTAGCATATGGCACAAACTTAGTCGTCCTGTACAGACCAGTATGGTTGTCTGTTCCTCCACACTTCCAGAGTAAATATCTGATGACGAAAGGGTTTAAAATAGTACTGCAGAAGTGCAATAAAGTATCAGAGTTAAGGAGCTCCTATGGAGAACATCCTATCAAAGGCTCCCTTTCTGTAAAATGCTTGGAATAGTTTTTGGGATTCTGTCCTCTTCAAAGCTAGTGCCAGAACTCAGCCTGCTTATGGATTTAGGAAGAAAATAGGCCATGCAAGAAACCAGGATGGGCTATATTTTGCTGTAATTCTTCAGGCATCTGGAGTTTTGTGCTTTAAACTGCTCAATCCTTTGCTTTCCTTAGCTGATAACAGTTTTACAGTTCCTGTATACTTCCAGAAAGTAAACTGACAATCTGGTAAAAGCATGCCATGAAAAAGAATTCAGTACAAAGATGTTCAAGCTAGGTGAGAGCCAAGCTTGTAAATTCACACTGTATGGACTTCTCTCATCAGGACCAGGTACAATCTAGCCAAATTAACATGGTGCCAAGCCTAAATTAAGAAGCTTTGATCCTTGACAGATTATTAGGTTGGAACCATGCCAAAACTTTGTGATGACTCTGTCTGTATCTAAGGTCAGATGCCTGAAAACAGCACTGCTATTCCAACTCTTGCATTTCCAATTTTGAGACTAACAGAAGTAGAATAAGGTGCTTCAGCATGTCAGTATGAAAATTCCATGTGTGTTCCTTGTGAAATTCACAGCACATTAGCATGCGTTCTGCTTGAGGTCACAGCTGTGTGGAGTAGAGGTGACTCAGCATTTCCAAACTCATGATTAAAAATAACAAAAAAAAAAAAATGTTCAAAGTTCTCCTTGTTTCCCTGATGCCATTTTTCTCTTCCAAAATCATGAGTTTTAAAAATAACAAGTCTGTCCTACAACTGCCTCCTTTCTTTTTTCTTTTTTTTTTTTCCTTTCTCTTTAAATTTTCATTTTATTATGGTGGAGAAGCAAAAGTTAATTTGGGCTAACATTCTTGGATAATCACAGAAAGTAGGAAACACATTCTACTGTGATATTTGACAGCAGTGAAAACTGCTCAGAGTTACTCATCCCTCTAACGATTGACCGCTACATTCGATAAACATACATACAGTTGAAAAATGACAGTGGCAAGGACTTTGTCAAGCTCAGCCAGAGAGAATGGATTAGAAGAAACAACTGTGCAAGACTCCTCCAGAAAATCACTTTGTAAAAATAGCATCCCCTCACTGAAAAAAAATAATCTCCTTATATGTATTCAGACCTGTTATTTGGAAGCAAAGTATTGTGGGGCTTCCATAGCTATCAGGGAGGATATGATATGTAGATCCTAGATTGATGAAAATTCAGTGATGCCTCTGAAATGAAGGGCAGGAATCCTCTAAGCAGCTCGTTCAGGCCCTCCGTCTTTTGCACATGCTCTCTAGTGTGTTTCATATATATCTAAGGACTGCATTTCCTGCTTTCCTTCATATACGTTGAGCTTTTTTGGACTATTTACACAATGAAAGACAAAAATAATCTTCTGCTATTTTTGTAGGCACTGCTTTGTAAGAAAGTACATGAAAAACCTACAGGGCTTTTTTTAAATTTTTATTTATTTTTTACATGAATCAGAAACCAACCAGGATTTTGTAGCAGCTCATTATGGCACTTGTGACTACAATTTTGAATGAAATCCCTGACATACTTTAGGGTTGTATGGTGAAGTGTTATCTTTATGGCCAAGTTCTAAGAGCAGAGATAGCTCATTTTCCTGGCTGGGTTTGGTAGAGAAAAAAGTCTGAAATAAGAGCTTCCCTAGTCAAAATACAGCCATCTGGAGCTTCAGTTAATTTAGAATATTTTTGTGAGATGTTTGTATGAAGATTCAGTGAAATGTATTCCTGTCCATTATTTACCTTTCATTGTGTCCCTGTTTAAAAATGATTACAGCAAATGTTGGAAAAGCAGACATAACACAGTGTATCCAAACTGAACAGAGTTAGTGCCTAGCAAATTCAGGTAGTTGTCCTTACTATGGTGTATCATTATTGTAACAATTTGTAAATACTTGCAAATAACAAATACTTTTGATTTAAAAAGAACAGAAGTCGTTTATGACAGATTCAATAAGTAAGGGACTAAATTAAAAGGAAACTTATTATTGGCTCCCTATACCAGTCACTTCCATAATTGATTTTTTTAATGCATTTTCTTCTTTTGAAAGAAATTAAATCAACTTTGCATATCCATCAGGCTTATTTTATACACCTTTAATAGATCAAATTGTTTTCATTAAGGTCTGCAATTATCTGTGACAGAAATGTTAACTATATATAAATAAAACCCCTTGTTTGCATGTTGTTCTTAATTATGTTCTTTTGATTTTCATGGCATGCATTTTAGAAAACTTAAAATGTAATTACTGATGAATGTCTGTGGTAGGGAGTGATTATAGTTCAGTCTCTTCTTATGCAAGCATCTGAATTTGAATATAAATATTTTTCCTATTACTTTAGCACACAAGCACTGGTACTACAATTCTTAAGTGATGATACTGCATGTATGTGTAAAATTTTAGTTCATGTCTGAAGTATGTTTACACCAAAATTAGTTGCACATAGAAAAGGACTTAAATGGTATTACTGCTATAATGGTTAAAAGGCAGAACTTCGAGTTCGGATGAGATTTTAATTTTCTTTCCAATCACATCAAATATGATCAAATCTTACTGCCTTAGAACGCGTTTGGCACTGGTGAAGTCTTAGTCATAGTCTAACTAATCTTGTACTCTGCATTCACTTCCATAGAAAAGATCTTAAAGCAAAAAATGCGTGTGAGGAAGGCACAGAACAAATCCCAAAAGGCGTATTTTCAGTTTTCATTGTATGGACCACAGACATACATATATTGTTATCGATGAAACCACAGCAATTTATACTAGTGGCTAGTTATCCACGGAGAGATGAAGTCAAGGTAATTCTCCACTACAGCATTAGACGAGGCAGAAGAGGCAGACTCCATATTAATTCTGCTTGCTCTTTAATTTCAGGAACCTTATGGATATGTTGAGGCAAGAGCTCTGTGTGATCTCAGAGTAGCTGAAGGGCATCAGATGCCCTATTTCTGCCACTGAGATGTGCCTCAGCAGCCGAGTAATAGATTATAAATCTCTGAAAGCATTTTTCAGTCATGCATTTTTACCATATCCCTAAACCAACCACAAGATTTCAAAGAGCATAAAAATCACTTGTACCAAAGAATTCTGCAGCATAGATAATACTGTAGAAACTCACAGTACTGTCATTTCGACACAAATAATTGGGCATGGAGCCACACATACACAAAGAAAGAGAAAAAAATCTTTATCGCATGCTACCACACAGGATGTGTAGTATAGAGTTACAATTGTAATAATCCATCACTGTCTCTCTGTATTGAAATTGAAAACAAAAAATGTGGTGTTTGGACTGAAAAAAAATAAAATTGAACACCTGCAGTACAGTTAGATTATTGGGTTATATCGTAGCTGATATGTCTGCAAAATTGAACTCTCTGTTCCACTTAAATTTATTGTGGAGTAAATCAAAAGTCAGTTTTATGAAGATGAGGACCTGCCATTTGGTAACTAAAATGTTGTTTTATTCTGAACAATTTGGGTGCATATTTATCATTCCCTGCAACATTATTTCTTACAAAATGCAGGTGTTTGTTCTGTCTTGGTTTTGCTTGCTTTCCACCAAAGGGATAATTGCATTGCTGTTGGCTTGCAAAACTTTTTCACTTATATTTGTAAACCGGAATCTGTCATTTGTGTCATGGAGACTGACACAGCATGTGAGTACGCAGCATGTGAGATATGTAAAGTCTTAGGGAATGTGCATTTCCGAAGTTCTAGACCACTTCTAGCTGGGCTGCAGTCACAAGAGACCAAGGGGTGAACCACCAGCTGTGTCATGCTTGAAAAGTGATCTTAATGGAAAAGAATTTGCTTATGGGCACAGGTAGTTGTAACTCAACAGGGAAAGCAGAAGCTGTATTCTCTTTTAGGGTCAGTGGGCATAAAGGATGCTTTTGCTGTCACTGTTGCTGATGTTATCACCTGATGGAGTTTCAGTTTTACCTAAAGTGATCAATCTGTTGCAGTGTTACGTACTTCTGTCACATCCTGCTCACTCTGGAGGGGATTATTTCATGAAGACAAGTTGGTCTGACTTTATTAAACAATGTTTTGCCACTTTCTGTGTATTAGCACCTTTTGCTTCAGCAACTGTGAAGTTAGAAAACCTGACTTGCTTTATGAAGAGGAAAAGTAATCATGCACTTTGCATAAGGTCTTTAAAAAAATTAAGGAAAAAAAAGAAGAGACTGAAGGCTACTGAAATAAGTTTCCCAAGAAAATGGGGTTATCTAATAGAGTAACCATACGTTAATTGGATATGCCGCCACTCATTTTCTCTTCACTTTCTTTGCTTAGCTTGATAGTGCTTCTTACAAAGTTTACGCAGTGTTGGTTTTTTGCTGTTGAAAGAGTAGCACAGTATTATTTCAATAATATTTTTTATGCATTTCTTCTTTTGTTTTCTGCTGCTTTTGCTTTCTGTTGCACATTGTGTGCTTCTGTTTTTTGATAAAAGCAAAGCATTTGTGAAATCTATCTTTGAATTAGTGATGCATCTTTTCCTTTTTGCTGCCTGATGTAGCAATGGCATGAGAAGTCTATCCTGTTGTGGCTGATTGGTTGCTGTAGAAATTTAATCTATGTACAAGGAGCAAAACTATGAGTTGAAAAACAATTTTTGCCTTAGTGCTTTTGGGAGGTTCTTTTAGTCATGTGCAAATACGGCTAATTTTCTTCAGAGCTTAATATCTTGTACATCTCTAGTCCCTGCCCAGAATGTTGTCCTATTTCATCTGAAAGTAGCTACAATCTGCAATCTCTGAGGCAGATGTGGAAGAAGAGGCAGGAATGCTTTCCCTATACTGAGAACATTACACTGTGTTACACCTGCTCTGCTGTCATCTCAGGCCTTCCATTGTCCAGATAAGACAAAGTATTAAGATTTTGATTTATATGAAATTTGAAACTGAAGATGCACATGCCAATAGGCAAAACCAATGTTTTTAAAGCAATGTCCCCATTTTGTATAGATTTTCTTTAAAGTAAAAACTTAGGAAGTAAATCTTCATATATAGTCTACTTTTCCCAAATGTCTGTGGTTCAGGGTAGAATCTTAAACCATTTATCGGAAATACCTGTTTTGTGTCTGTGGTGAGGGATCAGATTCCATCAAAATGTGACTTTGAAAATCCATAGCAGATCTGGGAGGACATTTTGTATATTCATTAAACAGCAGTTGTAAATGCTCACTGAAGTGCCTGAGTCACGCCACAGAGCAATACATCTCTTCCTCTACACTTGTAAAAACCTCAGATTACATTTTGGTAAACAGGCACATAAATGTGATTTGTTTATTTTTTTATCTTCTGAAAGATAAACAGTGTTCTTAGCAGGAAATGTCAAAGTATTTGTCCCATTAAAAATCATTTTCTTCCAAGCAAATAACCAACTCTTTAACACCTAAACTAGATACTTTTATTTTTAAATTGATCTCTTGTAAACCTGGAAGAGTTCTTAGAATCACTAGTACAGGTAAGTTGTTAATTCTCATTGAAAACTCTTCAAAGCTCAGCTAGCCTATCACCTGCTACTACTGCAAGGGGTACTGTAACAATTCTGTTTTCTTTTTTCCTGAACCAGCATCTCAATAACACCACCATTGCTCTGTTAGGACTAAAGTATATACTTATCTGAGACTTTGTATGCTATAATTGGTGAATATATCATTTGATATATAAGGTATTTTTTGACCGTAAGTTGTCCAAAAGATGCTTCCCGTCAGTGAATCATTGTTGATATGGTACTTCATAATAATAAGAAAACTTACAGATAGATTAAATTCCATTACAGTGTGGAAGGGCTTGGATTGTCAAACACCATGACCTCAAGAAGGATGTCCTTGGGCTGAGCGGGCTGATAGCAGCAGCAAATCACTATTACAAAGCTAACTTTGCAGCCCATCACTGAGTTCCAGGGCTTATTTGCAAATCAGACAATATCTCTCTTACAAAACATCATGCTGGAATGTTTCATCTGTGCTTGATTTCTGCTGCTTTTTATTCACAACTAAAGGTTGCTATTATAAAAATATTTTCCTAAGGGAGCAAAAAACATAAGTCTGATCTTGTAGTGCTTGAGAGAAGATGTCAGATATGGAAGAGATCTGCATTTACCAGGTACTGAATCTCACCCTGGTAATGAAGCAAAGGTGCATTAGAAATATGACCATAGAGCTCCAGAGAGTGCTGGGAGTAGAATGCAGTACAGACTGAATCTTCTGTAGTTTGGTGGAGTGAAAGATGCATGAAGAATTAACATTGCTCAACATTGTGATATATGGAGGCAGCTGCTGTGAAATCAGTAGGATGTTGCTCTTCTGGATTGTAAAGAAGTCACTCAGAAGAGAAATGTAGAATATATGCAGGGGTGAAGTAGCTACAGATGGAGAGTGGAAAGCAGAGGAATGGGCAGGTTTGAATACACACATTAACAGAAAATGATGTAGGAATCTGGAGTTCTGTGTGTAGGTGAGGAAGAGCTAGAAACTGCCCTGAAGTGAGCTCACTTCGCTATTCTGTTCCTTAAGAATTTACGGGGTCTTGTTAAACAAGGTTTATTTTGCGGTATTTGATGCAATTATCAGAGGAATGGAGTTCTGGCTCTCTGTCTTGGCTTGCTGTTATGATTTATGTCTCATATATTCCTTGCACTCTCTCCGACATATACTTGGAGAGTGTTGGAAACAACTGTTTGCTTGTGGGAGTTTTATCACTCTTTTAAAAAGCCAGCTTCACAAAGGTGGTCTGCTGAAACACCATCTACCTATCCCTCATGATTCATCTTTTAATACACAACATTGCGCCAGCAATAAAAATAATTAATTCCTACTAATTCAAATAGGACCCTGTTTCAAAGCCATCTTTGAAATGCTCCTGTATCTGTTGTCATAAAGGATGTTCTGCCAAAGTCCATGAGATCTAGAATCAATCTGGATCATTATAGGAGCATAAGTCTCAAATGGCAGAGTCAAACCAACAATTTTTCAGGTTACTGCATGATTTTTAATGTATTGTTTGTTTGCTTGTTTGTTTTTTCAAATGTGCTCTCTCTTTGCCTTTTGTCCCCCTAAAAATTCACCAGACACAAAATTTGTGCTAGATTAAATTATTAAATAAGCAGCAGAGCTGCCCAAAAAGTTGGAGAGTGAACTGAGCTGGGTTTTTTTGCCTCATTTTGTTTTGTTTTTATTCCAGTGATGTGTTGGTTCTTGTTAAACCTGTAACTGTTCACCATAGTAGCAGAGGCTTATCACACTGTTACATAGGCTCCACATGCATACTGTTAATGAACAAAAAAGTTGCAGAATGAACCTCATGGGAAGATGCCCCGATATAGGAAAAACAGTTATATCTGAAGACAGAAAAAAGGTCAATGTGAAAAATGAAACCAAACCAACACCTCACAACAAGATATTAATGCAGTTATAGGAAGACATATTAGCTAGTTTCATTCATGCATAGAATTGAATGCATTCTCATTTTATGTTTTTCCACTCTCTTGTCCTCATAGGGATATTTGCAATCGATACAATATATGCTTGGAGTTAAGGATAAATCAAGTTCTCTTCCATTTCACTATTTCAAGATAATTACATCAGAGCATGGTTTTACAGCAAAAAAATTATTAGAAACCACCACAAAGAGCTTGTAGAAATTATGGTTATAGGAAAGCTTGAAATCCAGTTTATATAGATGAGAGATCTTGACACGCGTGATTAGATTGTGAGTTAAATTAAGGATGGTCACCATTTTGTCTAACATTGTTCGGTGCACAAAAGAATGACTTTATTATAGCTATTAGAAAGGTTTGCGTTGTAGAAAGGTTTGTGTTGTAGAAAGGTTTACTGAATGGTGATGCTGGGGAATCCTTTGAGATAATGCGTCAAAAGACACATGTGGATTCTGACAGCACTGATCACACTGGGTTGTTTTTCATCACGTAAAGTACTGTGTGCATGGTAAAATTTCATTTGTGAAGAATAAAATGCCAATTTGAGACTAAAATGTAAATTTTATTTACAGTCATGTATATGCCACCATAAGAGCTAAAACATTTCAAATTTTCAAGCACTAGATGTTCATTTCCATATTTTCAATAACTATGCCGCAGTTCATCCAGATGTGTGATTTGTGTTTCTCAGGAAAATAGGATTCTTTGTTAAGTGTTATGGGATCTTGGGATTAGAGATGAGCAAAATAATCACTTTTAAATAGCGGTAATTAACATAATTATGATAGAAAAACTAAACATTACGCAATCGATAAAGAAGAGTGAGTTTAGATGCAATTCTCAGAATTGCGGAATTGCTATAAACATACTTAGAACTTTTATGGCTAAGGGTAGGGTTTTTTTGACACTAGAAACTTGACAGTGTTTGACAGAAGAGAGATTTCTTAGAAATACCTTTTGCTTGAATATTTCAGTTTATTGGGGAAGCACCTGTTGTTATTTCTTTAAGCAGCCTAAAAATAATTGTCAGTTTCTCTGTATATCACAAGAGTTACCAGGATATTTGTAATAACATAACACCATACAATAATTTTTAATAGCTGTTGCAAATGATCATCTATGATCTTTCATTAAGTCCGACTGTGCCCATTCTGCAATATTATCTGTGTGCATGCATTTTCTACGTTGTATGCATGACTATATGTGATGCATAAGTGAGGTGTCAGTAGTATACTCACCTTACTAAATGATGACAAAAGGCCAAGCTACTCATATGTTCAGTTGTAGTCACAGTGGGTATTAATATACCTCTTCTGAGTATCAGTGGGCGTTCTCCAATTAGGGACTATTCCAGGACAGTTTTGTATGCTATAATTGGTGTATGGTATAGAGATGAATATGTGGAAGAATAACTACCTGAAGAAAGTTGAAGAAAAGCTGTGCTGCTCTTAGAGGTAGAAACTGTAGAAAGGCTCAGGTTGTGTCACTTTGTCTTTGGCAACACCTTGTTAATATATGTATTCTGCTGCAGAGTCACATGTTCCTGGGTGGTAACAGTATGAGTACCTATGGAAAAGGACCTGCTGTGGCTGTAATGTGTAAGTTACTGTCCAGCTCCTGTGTAATGGCCAAGGTTCAAATAGATGTCACTGGCCATCTATAGGATATCAAGCACTGTCATCTTTTAATCATGTAGCCTTGGTAAGCTGTAGCATTTAATTATCATTTTGCAATAGTGTGTGATCAACAGCCATATGTGAATGACATGATTGAGAAATTCTACCTAATAATGCTAAGTTGATAACTTCAGACTAAACCACTATTTGTAATACGTGCTGCAGGGCAGTTTGATTTATCTTATATTTGATTGGATTATAACTGTTAATACAGATGGTTTTTGTTCCCCTCCTTCATGAGAGCCATTGAGCATTGGTGCAGGTTGATGAGAAGGGTTACCCAGTCCCCATCCTTGAATTCTTCTGAACCTAATTTAAAAGTAGATCTTAACCCTCCTGCACTGTAGGCTAAGACAAAAGTGTAATTTCAGAGCCTTTGGTTTTACAGCCACAAGTTTATGCTGCTTCTCTTTTGCTGTAGAAATCAGAAGCCAGCTGGGTTAGCTGGAAATAGTGCTGGGCTTTTCGACAGCATCACAGTTTAGGTCATCAGAAGCAGCTTGTGATTGCATTACTTTTAATTTGCCAGCAGCTCAGAGGATGCACATAGATATTTTCGGTGCAGTTACTTGCTAGCACTCAATCCTGTGTTTGAGCCTTTAGTCTAAAATGAGTTGAATGTCGAATATATTCAAGGTAAATCATGATTATACCTTTAAGCAAATAAGCATACTAAGGAAATAAAAGTTTGCAGGGTCCATTATATAGTCTGATGAATTTGACACATTTTGTTTTCTCTGAGGCTTTAAAGTTGAGATTTGAGCTATTTAGGAATGTAAGACTGTAAAAACCATCAAATTTTGTCATCCATTATCTCAGATATCTTCCAGACGATGTTAAATCCAGTAAGCGAATATTCCCTCTATGACTCCTCCCTTGCTACTTCTCACATACGTGTTTCCTTTCTAAATTGAGAACACATTTTTAAAGGACACTTAGTTAAGAGGAAGCATTGAGACTTTCGAGGTGCTATAATAAAGAAAAAATTATTTCAGTCTTCTTAAGGCCTCTATTATTGCCGTGGCACGCAGCAGTTTGAGTTTGGCAACTTCTCAACAGGGGAAAACAATTTATATAAAGAAAAAAAAGAGATAAGTGGTGTTTGATATTTTCTGATACCTAAGCAATGATGAAGTGGAATTACTTCTAACACCTCTTTTCTGTACCTAAATTTTGAGGTGTTTTAAGACCTTTACTTATCTCCTTATCATCTCATACAGGAATTCCCAGAACACAGAAATGACCCGTAGCACCCCATTGTTCTAAGATAAAGCTCTCATTGCGATTTGGGAGACTCTGATCTAGATCAAATTTCAGAATTCCTTCCTCCCCATTGAGTGCTGGGTGACTTGCACTGCAATCTGTCCTAGCCTGCCCACTTGCTTCATTACCTGAGGCTTTAGGAGTTGCCCTCAGCCCCTTCTTCTTAAAAGCCCCTTCTTCACTTCTTGTCTTTCATTCCTGTTTATGTAGTAAACCTGTGGGACACAGGCTTTCTCTTTCTACATGTATGTGCAGCCAGAGATAATTTTATGGAACTGTTGTAAGGAAAAAGGCCTGAGGCCTCAAGCCAAGAGAGAGGGATCTGCTGGACTATCAGGTAGTGTGTCCATAATTCGTGCTGTGTTTAGGAGGTAGAAACAGCAGCCCAATCTCTTTCCCAGCAACTCTCTGTGGCTAAACTGATTTTTGTGTATTGCAACCAAACTGGGCTTTTCCTGATTTCCTTTGCATTATACTGAAGTGGTTATTATAAGTCAGTTGAATGGCCCTATCAACTGCAAAGATTGCAGCTGAATGATCAGGAGGCTCTTAAACTGTGCTAGCTTCATTCCCTGCTGTTGTCTCTGGATGGGCTAATCCCTGGGAGACCTTTTTTGTGAATGATGGGATTAGTCAGGGGTTCACATAGAATTTTAAAATTGTAATTTTTTTTGGTGTTCGTATTTCATTTCTTATATAATCTTGCATGCAAACCTGGAGTTTCTGACAGAAATACTGACTTCCACAAATACTGACTTTTCTATTATTCATTGATTGTCCCTGGTAGCACACTGCAGGGATGCCAGCAGACTGTGATTTCTGAATTTGGAGTTCTGCCTGCGGACAGAGGACTAAGTCTCACCTACTGCAGATGCCAGGCAGCAATCAGATGAAAAGGGTTCTCTAGCCTGCAGTGAATAGCAAATACCTTGTCAGTGTCAGAGACAGGCCCTTTAGCCTGTGTACAAGGTAGAGAAAATCAGATAAAACTGGGAAGAGAAGGGCATAATACATGCAAACAAACATAATAAAATACAGCACAGCAGTAGAAGTGGTTGGTTAGAGTAGTTTCTAAGGAACTGAGAAGTGGGAGTGTCAGTCCTCTGACAGTAATTAAATATCAGATACCTACATCCTAGTTGAATGCTATCATAATACACAGACCCACAGCGTTTATGTTCTTTGCCTGCATTTGGAAAAAAAAACAAACCCAAACACAAAAACTGCTCTCCAGTCCTCTAAATAAGGTGCTAAGTGCCACATTCCTACTGGATTTGAAGCAGTGAATTTAGGTTGGAGGAGTCATTACCCAATTGAAAATGTAAAGTGCATAGGCATCATTGTTTGATATTTTATACACTCCCATCATTAGTGTTTTCTCTCTCAAGACTATTCCCAGACCTGATTCATGTATTTTTTTACCTTACGTAGTTGATGGCTTTATTGATGGATAAAGAATTGGCTAGATGGCCACCCACAAAAACTTGTGCTCAACAACTCAAAGTCCAATTGGAGACAGGTAACAAGTGATGTACCCCAGAGACTGGTATTGGGACCAGTCTTGTTCAACACCTTTGTCAGCAACATGGACAGTGGGATTGATGCACCCTCAGCAAGTTTGCTGAGGACACTAAGTTATGTAGTTAAGTTGATACACTGGAGGGAAGGAATGCCATCCAGAGGGACCTTGACATGCTTGTGAAGTGGGCCAATGCCAACCTCATGAAGTTCAACCAAGCCAAGTGCAAGGTCGTACACCTGGGTTGGAGCAATCCCAGGCACACCTCCAGGTTGGGCAGAGAAGAGATTCAGAGTAGCCCTACAGAGAAGGACTTTGGAGTGTTGATCAATATGAAACTTAACATGAGCCAGCAGTGTGTGCTTGCAGCCCAGAAAGCCAACCTTATCCTGGGCTGCTTCAAAAGAAGTATGACCAGCAGGTCGAAGGAGGTGATCCTGCCCCTCTGCTCTGCTCTTGTGAGACCTCACTTGGAGTACTGTGTGCAGTTCTGATGTCCTCAACATAAAAAACACATGAAACTATTGGAACAAATCCAGAGGAGGGCCATGAGGATGATCAGGAGACTGGAGCACCTCCCATATGAAGACAGGCTGAGAAAGTTGTGTCTGTTCAGCCTGGAGAAGAGAAGGCTGCATGGAGACCTCATAGCAGCCTTCCAGTATCTGAAGGGGGCCTATAGGGATGCTGGGGATGGACTCTTCATTAGGGACTGTA
>JANHGB010025300.1:0-17568 GCA_026283785.1 Coracopsis vasa | reverse complement strand
ATTGGAAAGATGGAAATGGTTCCTTAATTTGAGGTTAATTCTGGGAGAAGAAATTCAGCCAAAAAAGGGGAAAATTCAGAAAACTTCACATTAGTATTTGGGAAAATATTTTAGTTTTTAATTTTCAAGCATTTGTGTTTTGAAAATTACAATTGTTTAAAAATTACATTCCAAAGATAAAACACCAAACATTTTTATATTAAGTTCAAACAAATTATTTTCTATTCTATACAATATATTTTAGGGTTTGTTTGCTTTGTTTTGTTTCATTTTGTTTTGTTTTGTTTCACAAAAAAAAAACCACAAACAAACAAAAAATTTTGTGTTTGTGGTTTTTTTATTTCCTTTAAATATTTATCTTACATAGATTAAAAAAACCAAACAAACCTCTAATGCATTACTTCCAGACTAATATATCTAGTAATTGTAAACATGCATGTTTATATGTATGTCCATGCTGCGTCTCAAACACAAGTTCTTGTTAAGTTGCCAGTGCTACTATTTCTGACAGAGAAATTTGCTCCCTGTCACTGGCCTAATTCTGCAAGACAGTAAGTTACCTTCATATGTGATGACAGCATTGATTCATTTGAGAAGTGTTCACATAGACACCAAACAATGCCCCTGACTGTGGTAAATTGCTGAACGACAAAAATTTGTGGATGCAGACCTCAAATTTGGTTTGCTGTTTCCCAGTGAATACTTACCAGGGGAAGAGTGCAGCCAATCGCTCCTATTTCAAGACTTTATAAAAGATTTTTCAGTCTATGTACTCTCGTTTACAGAACTAACTTTCTCCAAGAATGATCTCTAAGGGCTCTATTAAAAAACAAACAGCTCCTAAGCTCTCTGAGCAGAAGCCAAGGAAAGGCCACAAGCGATACAGAGATTGGCTCTGTACACAGACGGCTGATTTGGCAAGACAATAACGAACAGACTGAAGAAGGCCTCTTTTGGTCTGCATTTCCTTTAAGTCTCATTACACTGAACCTGAAAGAGTTTTAGACAGGGTGGTGTAAGTAAAAACATTTAAAATGATCTCTTTCTTGCCATGAAACCACTGGATAAACTGAACTAATTGTTTGAATTGGTTGAGGCAATGACTAATTTGGTGACAAAAACTTTTTAATCCAATGTCACGACATCTCTTTGTTGCATTTGTTGAAATGAAAGTGGCCTCAAAAGGGACACTATAATTATTTGTATATTTAAAGCCTTCTTTTTTTTCCCATACAGGGATCTTCCTTTAACTGGAAGGCATATGGCCCATGATGTTCCTTGCATTTATTTTTTCCCCGTTGTTGTTTTTCCTGTGTACATCCTTAAACAGCTTTTTGGCTGACCTGTGTGCCTGTTGGCTGACATCAGCTGAGAGAGTTGAAGCGTCTTGAGAATACCCTCAGCTTTAGAACCAAGATGTTCAGCTGACACAAGAGCCAAATAATTTTTTTGGACACTCAAGTGATATGAATAAATTTAGAAGAACCTACTTGTACCTTTACCAGAAATGCAGAAAAAGTTTAACAAGAATAATCTAAAGCGTCACTAGAAAAGTTCACATATATTTTAAATTAAATTATATAATTACCATGATTATTATATTATACTATCATCTCCAGGTTTTCATGTACTGATTTCATTCCAACATAAAGCTGTAATGGAGTATATAGTAAACCAGCATGTCACCTACCATGTTAAATTCAACACAAGCAAAAAACTGACACTGACTAAGCAGAAAGTCCAAGTATTCTGGAAATCTTTCAAGTTCTGAAGGGCTTTCTAAGATTTACAAAAATTCATTAATATTGAGAGCCTCAAAAAATCTCCATATTATTTAGAAACGAGGCAATGCAGTAGCTGAAAAGAGCCTGGAACCTAGAGACAATCACTAGGAACGTCATCTTGGGGAACTAGGTCAGCATGATGCTGAAGTTGTCGCAGCTCCATTGACATCACATATTAATTAACATTAATATAAAAGGACAGTTTACATCTGGGGTCTGGCTTTACATGAAAAATGGATTTGTTTAAAGACTTTGTATTCGTTTAAATGTGAAACCAACTATAGTCAGTCCAAATACCAATATGCTTCAATAGCTGTGGTATATAAAACTGCATGCAGATTACTTGGCTTAACGTGCATCTCCTGGTTTGCCATTTTTAAAAGAAGTCATACGTTGGTAAGTTTAAGACAGTATCTAATAAATGTCACACAAAGACTATTCTGGTCCTCAGTGCCTTGTAAATGAGGTTATTATTACTCCGCTAAGAAAAACGGAGGCATTTTCTTCATATTGTTATGTAGTGTAGAAAATCAATCCTTATCAAGGCTGTGGTTCTCAAAGGCTGCTTGGCCCTACAAGAGGACACATGACCATAGAAAGGTACTTCAGTAAAAAAAAAGACTAATTCTGGGAGATATTTTAATATCAATTAAAAAGATTCCTAAAATGACAAACATTTCTCTTTTTCTCTCCCTGACAGACTATGACTGTATCAGAAGAGACCCAATTCAGTTGCCTAAACAAAGGCTCCTGGTGCCATTTGAGATGTCCTAAGGTAGGACAAGATGTCACTGGTGGACAGCACACAGGTGCTACGGGAGACCTGTATTGTTCTGGAGCAGCAGCTGCAGGCCTTTGTAGATACTTAGCTGACAAAGTGCTGAAAAATATTGTAAATGATTTATGACAGTAATAAAATTCTTATATTTCAGGGTTTGCAAGAAATGCTTGCTACTACCTCCCACTGGCTTCAGGATTGCATCCTGTCTTCCCTTCTTTAATGTCAGCAATGATAACTCGTTCCTTCAATATGTCTCATTTTGGTTAAAACAATGCAATTTACTTAAACTGGAAAGCATCAGCCCTGGGAAAGTTGCAGCTGGTGCAGATGCAGGAGCAGTTCTCTTCCTCAGACACATCAGTCACAAACCCCTTTGCTTTACACTTGCAAGCCCACACACCATCTAAATTGCTCTCTAGAGGTGAACTCTGTCTTCTCACCAATTAAGCAAAATTCCATGGGTCTGTGTGACGCCTGCTTGGAAGACTCAGTTAAGGCCATGCAGCTGATGGGATGAATTCAGGCCTAAGTGAGATTGTGGTTTCTATGCCATTTTGCTTCATGGGAAGCACACTTCAGTACCTTCCTGTTCTCTCTTCCTCGTATAGCAAATTACTGTATAAAAATTCATTTTAGTATTTGGACAGCCAAAATAAAAGAAGTAGGGTTTGTATCAAAGTGAAATATAGTAATATTTGTTGCACTTTCTATGGGATGAAGGAAGTTCCTGGTCATTGAGGCAAGTGGAGATATTAAATTTGTTGGCTTATCTATATAATCCATCTTTAATGCAGCATGCAAAAATTATTGTAACATATATTATTGCTAATTCTTAAGGTGCTCTTTAATACTGAGAAGCCTCTGAGTTACAATATAAATGAAAATTGCATCTAAATGTAAAGTTTGATAGAATTCTAATTGAAACCCCTCCGTAATACATAAATGGAGTTTCACATATATACATATTAAATGCAAAGGCCAGAGGCTAGATATAGACTGTCTCTTTTTCTAAAAACTCCAGGGTTCATATATGCACATGCATATGAAAAATGTAACTCAATATGATGTTAACTGTTAACAGTTAGTTTTAGATTTGTATGCAACCTGCAAAACTTGTGAAACGTATGGAATTGCAAATAGTATTAATGAATTTGAGAGTGATCAGCAGTACTGAAAAAGTGAACTTTTTAAAGACATTTAAATTTGAGCATTTTAGTACTATACATTAATATTTTCTTTCCACTGTGTTTACATAAGCTACATCTAGTTGAAGGAGCTATATGGAAAGAAACTTTCTAGGGTAGCTCTGCTATGGTAGTTATTTGTGTCTGCTTGTTCCCTTACTCACAGTGGATGGTTCATACAGCTTATATACTCTTTATTTTAAAAGTACACCTTCTTGGATTTCAGTGCTATGCTCTGTTGTGTACTATATCCAGATGCACTGCAGTGCATGGATTATAGCACCCTAAAACATGGGAAAAACAATAATGACCAGAGGTGTACTGATACCGCAAACACATCTGCCTTATGATTGCACTCTTGAAGATAATCTCCTGGTTGTAGTCGCTTCATAATATTTTCTGATTCATATAACAGAGTGATCTTGCAGCACCTGAACTGGACTCCATTAAGACAAAACAAACCCAGGACTTCTCCAGACACAGATGGGCTGGCCTTGGACTATGTGCAATTTCACATTGATCTACCTTTCGTCCTCCCCAAATGCAGGTAGTGTGCATCTCCAGAATATTTCCCTATTTATGCATAACCATTGCTATCATTTTGCTCTGCTCTGCTCTGCTAACAGAGATATCCAACACCTGAAGGAAGGCTGACACTCTGTTACCTTGATCTTCAGGAATATTTAATGGAATATATATTTTGCAATACTTGGGAGGGGATTATATGTGGAAAGCTTTTATTTTCTTACTGCTTTTGTCTATCACTTAGTTTCTGTTTTGAAAATGCCTTAATCGAAAGAAAGCTAAAAAAGCCCCCTTCTTCCAGGAGGTGTGGACTGTACTTTATAAAGTCACTGAGAGCAAAGAGCATCCAATTAATATCAAATATATGATTTTTGAAAAATCAAAGATTTTAAAAAGCACAAAAGAACATTGAAAAGTATGTGAATAAAAAAAATCAGGAGGAAGAACAAGGAGAAAAAAAAGGGAGGGGTTGGTCAGGGAAAGAAATATCACCACAATAACCATAACAGCTAAAATCTTGATAACAAAATATGTAAGCTATTTCTAAACCATACTGCAGCCCATGCACTAGCCACAGGGTAAGAAAGACCTCACATATGCAAAGACGTTATTGAACATGTAATCTTCATAGACAAGATCAGTTCCATATAGTCCCAAAGTTCAGAGAAGAGCAGACAATTACATTTATTGTGAATATATTGCCAAGGATAGACAAGGTTCAATTGTACTGAATGGTTCCCGAGGTCACAGAATATCATTTTGCTAAGGCTTCCAGCTGGCAAATTCATTCTCTCACTCTCTCATTTAGTCCCTTGTATTTATTTTATAATTGTACTCATGACAGCAGAATTACTGAACCCGCCTGTGCAGTCACAAGACGGTTGTTTTTAATGAAAAGTGTGTGAAAATTATTAACTGGTCAGTAAGCAAGTGATTCAAATTACCCAATTCAGTCCTGATCTCATGTTTCTAATTAATGTCCAACCTATAATTTGAATTTTTCAGGGCAGATTCAGCTTCTGTAATTCATTGTCCAGGAAGAGGAGATGAACTGGTTTACCAGGTTTTATTAGTAAATAATAAAATTCAAGACTGCATTTGTGAATTGTGTCTGGCTATATTCTGGGAAAGCATGGTAGAATTAGTGTAAGTATTTATCGTATTTGGGCTGTAAAACTAGCTGGGTATTCTGGGCCAGCCCTCTGCTATCACAGGCAGTCTCATCAGCTAATCCACTGTCTGAAACATAACAGCCATATGGCCCTTTAATTACACATACAATAGAAGAGTTGTACAATTGCACAGTCAAATCCTTTTGCCTTCACCACTGTCCTTATTCTCTCCTACTAAGTGTAGAGTTGAACAACAGCCCATTGCCAAGTATCTTACTAACTAGGGGGCTAAACACAAGTCTTTGAAGTACGCGTGAAGGACAAGAATAAATGAATCCAGCAGGGTCTGAAAATAAGTGTAGATTCTGCATAAGATTGAGGGACATCGTCTTCAGGTGTTTACAATTAAATTATTCCACAGGAGGCAGACAGCTGCTGGAGATCAGTGTGGACCAAGCAAGCAGAATCCTTAGATCCTGGGGAAGCCAAT
The DNA here is from genome assembly GCA_026283785.1 of Coracopsis vasa. NCBI lineage: Eukaryota > Metazoa > Chordata > Aves > Psittaciformes > Psittacidae > Coracopsis > Coracopsis vasa. The sequence continues at coordinate 11,692 of JANHGB010025300.1, read as the reverse complement.
GCACTTGGAAGCAGAAAACCCTTGGCTGATTGGCTGAGTACCTCTCTAGCATTGCTGGTTCTATTGTCTAGATGTCCATAGGCCATAATTCTGAGTTACACAGTGGATACAGATACCCAGGTTTATGGATTCTGCCTCTCTAAAGACATAGTTTAGATCCTAAGAAGAGATAATGCCATCTGAGATGTCACTATTATCTGAGGTGGCCTCCATGCTTCCTTTCAGGAAGGTAAGAGTTGCTTTGCTGCTGTGTGTTGGTGTCAACTTTGTATGGATGACATCCTGAGTCACTGAACCAAGGCCTGAGTGAGCAAGAAAACCTTTGCCACTTTGCAGTGCAGGGAGAGAGAATTTATTTTAGCATTTTATTTCTGTGAAGACTTCTACATTGCTTTGGCACTGAATGTTTAGAGCAACAGGTGACCATGTTTTTTTGCAAGACGGTGGAGACCATTTAATCATTACTTTTTAAATCCTATGCCTCAAAAGCAACTTCAGCATTTCCTTCTAGCATTTTGTTTGTTTTACTTTCATGCTCCTAAATAGCTACTCTGGGTTTTTTTATGAGAGCACTGAAATATCCTACTTTGCAATATGCCATGCTGATGCAGCACAGAGCACTGATTTGCATTCATTTATCTTCCCACTTGCCTAGGGGTAGCCATTTTATGTTTCAATTAAAAAAAAAAAATAATATGTTGTTCAGAAATGCTGGCTTAAGATTTCCTAGATTTTTTACAAATTTGGTATAAAAAAATTGTTGGGTAAAATCCAGAAACATTCCAGAGAGCAGATAAGGATTTTACTGCTGAGTGCCGCAGCCTACAGAGGGCATGTCCTAGTGGGCCTGGGTCCAGAGCCAGGCACTAAACATTTGGCAGACAGACTTTTTATTGCATTTTTCTTTTAATTATTTTTTCTTTCCCTTAGCTTTTGTTAAATTCATGCAGACAGCTGAAATCTTGGTTTTCTGTTGAATTTAAGGCCACCTGTTCATACTTTCGCAAGTACTGCTTACACTCCATGACACCCTCACATTGTCACAGATTGGTAGAAATACACAACTTTATAGAGGAAAATGAGGGTTCCAAACTTACTTTTAATGATATTTTCTCATTTGTTTTGATGTGGTGTATGAGCCAGCATTTTTGTTTCTGGCAATTAGGACTCTCAGACAGAGATGTCATGCTCATAATACTGTAATTCTTGGCTTTTTTTTTCCCTAATTGTAAATCCTTTACCTCCCTGAAAGTAACATTTTCCAGAAGTGGAAAACTAGTCATCCTAGCTACTTAACAAACAGAAAAACTCTCCAGATCCTACTGTCATGCAAAGGCTTAAGTGAATTTAGCATTAAGTATCAAAAAATAAAAAAGTGTCAAGATTGTGCCAGTACTTTGCAATAAACTTCTGCTGTTTTAAACTGCAGATACTAACATAAAAATGTAGCCGTTGTAAATCCTAGAGTGCGGTAGGTTCTAAAACATAATCTTTTTCTTACTGACACAAGAAATTGATTTATGTTATGCATTTTTGATATATATTGAGAACAAGAGAGGAAGACAAAGACATGGACTTAGAGAGTTTATATGTAAAATTGTATGACTGAAGTGCACTTGACTTACTCTAAATTCTATATATGTTTCCAATTGAAAACATTCCTGTCTGAAAATGTGTATTGGAATAAGAATAAATCAATTCCACTGGATTATGAAGGAAGACTTGTAAATCTTTTGAAGGATTATAGATGGGCTATCAAATTTTCCAAGATCACATCTTTGTTTTTCCCATAACTTTGCAGGCTGAAGCTGTGAAGATTCCCCAAGCCACCCTATTCTGTTGGAGCTCTGCAGCTGGAAAGTTTATGAAGCTCCAGTGAGATATTTTTGAGTAAGTCAATTCCATTTTTTCTGGATGAAATATTTTAAGATTTTCTTCCAAAGGAAATGTTACATATCTATTCATATTGTGTATGTATGGTTAGATCCACATCTTCCATGCTAGAGCACTAGGTTTTGATACTAAAACTCCCTACACATGCGAAATTTAAGTTCTTAAACAGGTCTTACAAATTGTCTTATGCATCTTTTGATACTGGCGAAATTTCCTATTTAACTGAAGATTATGTGTCATTTCTTTCAGAGTCAAAACTCTGAAAATATGAAGGGAACTTTAACTTGCCTCTGTCTTCAGTCACTATTGCAGGTAATCTGAGATTTAGGAAAATAAATCTTTCCCTTATTGTTCATAGGTTTTTCCCACCTTAAAAAAAAAAATAATAATAATAAAAAAATACAGGTCAGAATTTTTGCTTCTCTCTGTTGGGAAAGAGGGAATCTGTCAGGCCGAAGGGAAGCTTTGGTAGAGTGTTATTTGTTTGCCAGATGGCTATGTCTACTTCAACCTAATTATAATGACAGAAGGACTCTGAAAAAAAAAAGTGATTTGCCATTTTGCTCATGAAAAACCTACTCTTGCCATTCATAATTTTCCCTCTCCATCTTTGCATCAATTTAAATGAAACAAGAATTTCACTTATAATTGACAAAAAACTGGCTTTAATGTTATATAGTTAAATAGTTCAGTCTAAACTAAAAGAATAATACTACTGCAAGTGACTTCTCTTTTTTCCATTCAGAAGTGTAATTCTAGTCAGTCACTTTGTATTAACTTTGTTTAACTTTAGGTATGGGAGGCACAAAAGTTAAAGGCAAGAACTTCTTGTATTAGACAATGGGAAGAGGAAGGGAAGTGAAAGGAGTACCTCTAGACAGTGACTGAGAAATTGCTCTCCAGCATCACCTAGCTATGTCCATTTACTAAATGTAACATGGAAGAGGCAATGGTCTTAGCTCACTTTCACGCTCAATCTGTAACCTCAACTCATATAATACCTTTAAGCATCCCTTTCAGAGGGCACATTCTCAAGATATGAGTAGTTACTATATTGCATGAGCTTATGTCCACTACTTTCATCAGTCAGTCCCTTAATACTCTGCTCTATATTTCTTGCTATTGTGTAAGCCCAAATGTATAGTATTTTTGGCTTAACAAGATCAGACCCCACCTGCCCACCCAAGCTAAACAAATGTTAAATAAACCCTTACATTTTGCTCACATTTTATAATTTAAAATGTAAATTATAACAGTATGTCATCGGTTTATGTGTGATTAAGTGATGTTTATAAAGATTTTATTACTTTAGTAATGCCTTTGTTCAAAGCATGAACAATTGTTAGGTCCCTATTTACAAATTTAAGAACACCTGGGGAATTCAAGGCATTGGCAGACAGAAATTCTGTATGAAAACCACTGATCCTCTGGGCTGACTTGTCTACATCTGAAGATGGTGATGAGAAGATATTTTGTTAAGCATACAAAGTTTCTTTCTCGTCTTTCATTCCTTACTGCTTAACTTCTGTGAAGTCCAAAATTTTCAAAGATATCCAGTGTTTAGATCAGCAGACTTCATGAATGCTTGCATGCAAGTCAGTTCAGCTACAAAAGATGGCAAACTTCAACTACTGTACTTTACTATAAGCTTCATTCCAGAAATTTTATGTACATAGAATCTGGGAGACTAGTGTGTAGACCGCTGTACAGAATTCCTCTGGTCTTATGTGAAAATCACTGTTTGTAGGGTTCTTGTAAAATGGTAATACATATTTTTACATGTCTGTTTTTTTTAAACTGAACAATAAAAATGAATCATGACTCTTTTGGGTGGGGGAGAAGTAAGGGGGGAAATTACTGCCTCAGATTTTTTTAAAGATAAAGGCTGAGTTTCCTATTCATTCATTTTTATTTCTTGGCCACATTTATCTTCCTGCTAGCCAGTGGGACTTTAGGGTGAGGATCTTTGAACCATAGCTGGTCTGAGCAATACACTGACTTTTAAACCTTAGCAAGAATCACACACCAAAAGAAACCTAACAAAATATTCGCATTATTGTTAGTGTTATCGAGTATAGCAGTGTATAGAGGCCTCAGTCTACAACTGTACTACATTTACATTAATGATGCACCTAAGAAAAATGAGGGATAGATTTTTCCCAAAAATACTTCCAGAGTTAAGAGGCAGCATAGCAAATAAATAGACAAAAATATCTGTATTGATGGTGTTTATAGGTAGAGAACTGAGCCATGGAAAGACTGAACCACTTAATATCACAGAGGTAGTTTGTGACACATCCTGGAGCTGAGCCCTGGTCACTTGGATCCCAGCTGGAAATGAAGAAGTATGGTTTCCAGAAACTACTGTAAATTAAAACAGAAAGTCAGAACATCTTGTCACTGATCTGTGTTGCATAAAATCATTAAGCTACAATGCTTCTGTTATCAAGGAACATTTTGATTTAATTCATTTTGATTCATGTCCTTGACCACCAAATAAATTCTTCTTGAGCATCTTTGCTTTTAAGGACAGGCCTCCATGAGACAGATTCACAACTTACTGAATACAGTTTGATGTAGAAATGTTGCATATTGCCTAATTTTTAGTACTTCTGAAGTCAGGTGGTTTTATCACTGTTTTATGGAATATTAAAAGTCCAACATATTGTACCACCTGAAACACATGCTAACCAGAACAGACATTTATTGCTGTGCATAACTATTTGCAGGTGTGAACTTCAAGAAAAGACAGAACACAGATTTGCACAGAGAAGGGGGTTATAAAAAAAAAAACAACACAAAAATTTAAGAAAAATACGTCGCACAAGGTTTAATAATAGAAGCACCATTACTAGTTCATGTCCTCTTACATGAAGTCCTGAAATCAGTTTGGGTAAAATACTAAAAGCAAATGGATGTGGACTGTCTTAAAGTAGGAGGAAATATTAAGTATAGTCCATGTTTGACATGGAGCAGCTTGCTCCAGTCATGTCAAAAGATACATGCAAATTCCATTCAAAAGAGAAATCATTATCTAGATCCCCCATGTGGATAATGATGAGTAGGAAAAATATATAAAATGCTTTTTAATGTCAGTTTCATGCCACACATAAAGGTGATATTTTTCAGTCATTATATAGCTAATAAAAATATGCATGTTTATAACCACTTTTTTCATATATTTATCATTTTAAAGTTTTTCTCTTCTGAACATAAGCAGCTCCAGCAATTGAAGTTATTCATTTCCTCTTAATTGTATTATGATATTAAATTAATAACAAACCATGAAACTATTTGTAAATAATAAAAATGTATCCACATATTTTTTCTTAACTTTTTCACCAGAATATTGAATCTACCTTTGCAAAAAAATTGTGACTGTTGTATCTTTCTTTTTTTCCCCAAACAATTTAAAGTTTACATGCCTTAAAAATTCACTTTCTTTTCAAGGGTATCTTTTTCAGAAATCTCTGTTAATAAGGAGAAAAGAGTTATGCAGAAACCCTTATGTAGAAACAAAATAGCTATTGGAGGAGCTATTAAATGACTGTGTGTTTGAGACACTTGAAAGGCCAAATAAATTGGAGTTACTTCAACTGTCGATAAGATGAGATACGAGTTGGGTTCGCACACTGAATCAATTATACTAAGATGATAGCTGGCAACAGTTGAATAAGTCTTAATTCTTTACCTAACCTAATAAGACTTATATAAGACTTTGGGGAATAGCTGCTGACTATCTTAAAACTTTCATCTAAAATATTTGTCAGGATTTCCTCTGAGAAGTTTGGAGGACAAAACTATCTGAGTATGTCTTCACCAGAAGGTCTTCAACCATAATATCTTCCAAATACTTTCTCTTCTATTACATAAATTTTGTACCTTTATGTTTTACCTCAAGATTTATTTTATTTGGCTCTTTCTCAAACCACCTCTTTCCTATTTAAAAATTCTCACACATCATTTGCACCTACATCCCTTCTACAGTATGTAAGAGGGCAGCTCTTCCTCCCCAGTGCATACTTTTACGCACCAAGGGTTTTTTTAGTAACAGAATTACTGGAGTCCTAGATGTTTTGGTTGGTCCAAAGCAGAAGTAACAAAGTATACATACTTGAATACAAGGATTTAAAAGAATCTCTTGTCAATTAGAATTAGAAAGTAATATTTCTGACATGGGAAAGATTCAGAGCACTGGAGAACTTCGGAGCAACCCTGGATCAGCACAGGACCATTATGGCAACAGAGTAGAGAGTCTTGAAGTTAAGTACAGAGCTAGGACACCTCAATGCTTTTTGAAATACTAGGTTATGACAGCTTGATTATAAAGGACATAAGGACAACATTAATATGGCATAAACTGCAGATTAGGCTATTTTGGAAAAAAAACACTAGAGAAAGAATCAAAAGAAGTGGGGCTGTATGATACATTAGCAAACACCCTGCTATTCCCACTGAGGATGAAATAAGAAAGCACAACAGGAAATCTGAAATCTAGGAAAAGAAAACTAATTTTTATAATTTTTATTTTTTATATTTGTATGGTGATAAAATTTCTGATAAAAATTATTGTGTCTTCATTTGAATTAATGAAGGCACAAAACCAGCTGTCAACTGATACAGTTAGATGAAATTAAAACTTAGAAAATGTTGCATAATGCACAACCACTGCTGAAAATTGCTTTAGTTTCTAGTTGTTAAATAGAAATTAGATAACCCCTTCAAAATTTTGTGCTATCACAGGATGAAATTACTTGCAACCTGGCCTGTTCCACAAAAATTTTTGTTAGGTGCTTAGTTCCTTTCCAACACTGAGAGAGTGAAATTAACTCTGGATTCTGACCACAGTCTAGTGTTAAAGTGAAATTTTTAAATTATTTAGCTTTCTAACAGTTTTTTCAACAAAGTTACAATTTAAAACTTTGTGAAATAGCAAGGCACAAAAGAAGTCTGTTGTGTCATTATATCTAGAAAAAGAAAACTTAATTAGGTCATTTTCCTAGAATTAGTTTCTTATTTAAATATGAGTGTTAGAAATAATGAAATATAGAAATAAACCAGAAGTTAGTGGTACGTAAAATTAGTTTTACTTCCAGGTGAACATATGGGAGCTTATTACAATGCGATGCACCAACCAAAAACGCCAGGCTACTACCTTTCATGTACTGCCTAGAGCAGTACGCACAAAGACAAATATTTACTGAGGGATAGGAGAAGAAAGATATTCTGTTCCACTACTTCACATCTAGTAGCAATGTGAAGTCACAACAACTGAGAAAGCACGGTGCTGTGAAGTTAGGAAAGAAAGAATAAACTCAGCTCAAGTCAATCCTACAAGGAAAAAATGTCAGGACAGCAAAAGGTAGTAACAACAATAGGTGACAATACTCATTAAGATGCTACACATCCAGAAGCAACACTCCTTTGTGTTAAGCATGATGATATATCAACAATGTCCTCTACTGTTGAGCACAGATACGTTTTCAGATGAGAACAGTTGGCAACAGATTGTTGCAGCAGAAATGGCCTTTGACGTAGATGTTATTTCTGATTACTGACCACAGTAGTTCTTATGAATGACAGGCAAAAAATGGTGACACAGGTGTTTGATCTGATATCACTGACAGTGTCAGCTGCAGTTCTGCTGATAAGAGTAAGACAAAAGAGAGGGGTGACAATGGTAGTGCATAAATAACTGTCATAATATGGCAAGGTTTCAACTTCAGTATAATTCCTAGCCAACACTGTAAACCTAACGCCTTGTTCTGGCAATTCCTTGATATATCATGATCAGTGTCTCAATTTTGTCTTTAATTTCCATGAAATAATAAGTTATTAACTTCTTACTCATCTCATTTGGGTATCAGATTAAAATTAAAAAAATAAAGACAAATAACCAGACATCACATTTTTTAGTGCTCACGTACCATAAATAATAGTAATGTCTCAGACCATGAAGACTACACCATTTGTTCTCTGCTTTCCTGAGAGCTGTTATAAAATTAGGGAGAATGTGCAGGTTGACTCCTGGGCCACAAATGAAAATTTGCATTGCATGACTCATACAGCGCAAGAGCCTCTTTCTCTGCAAAAGGTGCTGCTCCCAGTTTTTATAGGTGTTTCTGAAGCATACATGATCACTTCCAGTTTTGTCTTCATAGATTATTTACATTGATGCTGTTCTAAATATGTAATTTAAGACATGAGCAACAACAACCGTGGGTAAAGCCAGACAAAGTAATACAAAATCCTTGACTTCTTACAATCAAGGCTTTCACAATTGTAAAACTGTTTGCCAGCAGTGATCCTGAAGAAGCCTGTAGGTTCATGAAGGTGCTATAAATAATTTTGCAGTTAAAACTAGTTCAAAGTTTTAAATACAAAGTTGTGTATTATACATGGGAGTTGAACTTTGAATATTTATTTTTATAGAGACAGTGCTTTTGTAACTGCATAGCGTAGCTTTAGGTTTCTGTTGAATTTCAGTCTTTAACATGAAATTTCTAAAGATAAGATTAAATATTATACGCTTAGTAGAGATTTAACAACTTGATATTTTTAATAGATATTAAATATTAAATTTAAATTGTTAATATTGCTATTCAAAAGATTCATTAAAATTCAGTTTTAACCTTGAAAAGTGGACATACAATAATACCATCAGTCGAATTTTGCCAGTGTATCAGCCATCCAGCGAAAGAATCATCTAGATAAAGCTTGTTTCTCAGATAGTACTGAAGATTGCTAACATCATTCTTCAAAAAACAATGCATACTGACTTAGATCTATTCTCATTTTAAAGTTCACAGTAAAAAAATAAAATTAAATAGCATCAATTCTCATGTAGTATTACATGATTATAACAGCTATAGGTTGGGTGGAGAAGAGATTCAGAACAGCCCTGTTGAGAAGGACTTGGGGGTGTCGGCTGATGAGAAACTTAACATGAGCCGACAGTGTGTGCTTACAGCCCAGAAAGCCTACCTTGTCCTGGGCTGCATCAAAAGGAGTGTGACCAACAGGTCGAAAGAGGTGATTCTGCCCTTCTGCTCTGATCTTGTGAGACCTCACTTGGAGTATTGCGAGCAGTTCTGGTGTCCTCAACATAAAAAGGACATGGAACTGCTGGAACAAGTCCAGAGGGCCACGAGGATGATCAGGGGCTGGATCACCTCCCACATGAAGACAAAATAAACGATTTAATGTCTTCTAGAGGTCAATGACTCAAATATGAAGTTAAATGGCTATTTTTCAGAGGTAGTCTTCATCTGCTTTTCTCATACACTTCTGAAGGTTAAATACATCAAGTATTTTAATACCCAAAGTTTGGGACTAACAGTAGGTTTCAGGCATTTCACCGATTTGTATGCACTTGTGAAGGCACCTATGGTGTATGGGATGTAACACTGGACAGAAGAAATTCATATTTTCAAATGCTTGAAAAAAAGGTTGTGTTTGCAACTCAATGAAAAACAGCTGAAGGTGAGCCAGGAGCATAACAGTGATTAACAACTTCCTTTATGTTGTTAAACTATAATATATCAAGAAGAAACAGCTAGACAATCCTGGACTTTATAAGACTTCTGGATTCTGGGAAGAGAAAAGATTCACAGCTTCAGTCAGTTTCTTTAAACAGTGCACTTTGCTCACTTGCACTATTAGAAAACCCAGGCTGAGTCTGGGGCAACATCCAACTGACTCTGCACTTATATATGGACTGATTCTAAACTAAGCAGTGGAGGATGGCTTCAGGTAAGATGCCTGAGCTACTGGAGGTAGAATGCAAAAAGAAAAGCTGGAAAACATGTGAACCAAAACTAGAATTATATTATGTACTCAAATCCAAGAAATTTCTCATAGGCTTTTCAGAGAAGTTATGTCAAATGCCATACATCATTTAGATAGTAAACCTGCAGAAAGCCAGTATGGATTACATTTCTTGGATGTGAAAGCCCAAGCCAGTCTCCTCCCTGAGATCTACTAGTGGGATTTTAAATTACAAGGAACTTCTAAGCCAACACAAATACAGAATCAGCATTGGTGTAGTGCCTATAAAACATTTGAGAAGCAAAAAAATAAATTAAGCAGATAGCAAATGTGAAAAATCAAACACATTAAAAGCTATATGACAACAAAGACACTGAAATTCACTATGAAACCATGTTGATTCAGAAGGATTAAAAAGATCAAGAAGAATAAATTAAAAGATATAAACTATATCCCACTAAAGATAAAATAAAAATGTCAAGAACATATTTTTGTTTTATTGATAAATGGATACTTATATGTGATCAAGGAAATACTTCTTTATTTTTGAGATACAGGGTAATAAATCAAAGTCACATCTGCAACACACATCTAGGAAAAAAAGAATTCAGTGAAATTATAAGTAAATAAAGAAATCTGATTTATTTTTTAAAATGCAAATAACTAAGATCCGCAGTAATTTAGATTACCATTTTTTAATGACATGGTGGAAAGATGTCAATAGGAGCTCTCAAAGAATTTGTATTTTATAATATAAATATATTTTACAATTTAAAGTGGCTTTAAAAAAATATTAATATTTAATACTGCATTTCCAGCTGATTCACTCTTGAACAACTCACTGAAAGGGATGATGCTGCTTGTCAAATAACATTTTGAACCCCAGCTGATCTATATAAAAAGCTGTCTCCACTCCCCTGGAGTTCCAGCAACCACCTGTACCTCCACATTCATAGCAATCTGTTTTGAAACTTGTAAAAGCAGGGCCTTTAGCAATACCTCACATAAAGACAGGAGACAGAATAGAATTTCAAATTCAAATTTCAAATTTAAGTTTGTTCATATAGGAAATGTTATGCTTCTTTTTCAAGTTACAACACCAAACTGATGGATCACAATGTTCACTACCAGCGCCTGTTCCGCACCACAGTATTTCAGGGCAGCATGGCCTTTTCTAATCCTTTACTGTTTCATGTTTACCTCTTCTTTTTAATTTGACGTGACTGTAAAGTTCACTCTAAGATGTTATTTTCCTCCACCCTGACCAAACACCTAAGAGGATTTGAGAAAGCAGCAAGCATGCCACCAATACAGCTCCCTCATCTCTACTGCCATTTCTTTCAATACTTCTTGGCCTAGTAGAAAAAAGGGACATATCATACATCCTGCAAATATGTCTTTATTCAACAGTTGATGTGTTGAGAGCATAAAATAAGATCTTATATCATCTGATTTTTTTTTTTTTTTAAGAAATAAAAAATAATTTAAAATCTTTGTTCTGGAAACAAAGTAAATAAGGGAAAACAGAAATACCTTGTGCATATAAAATGGAGTCCCCACTATTTCAAAGAAGACACGCAATGTAATTTTACAATTTCAAGATCTTGAAATATGGATGTTTGACATTAGAAGATCTAGGATTTTACATCTACTTAGGATTTGATATTTACTTTTAGAAAGGAAGAGCTCCAAGTCAGGAATTTAGTCTTCAGGAAGAAGCATTGAGATCATGTAAATAGTTAGATACACAGATTATTCTGTGCTTGTACAACACTCGCCACATTGCAGTCTTGATCCCGACCAAGCCTCTGGACATTAGGATGACTCCAGATAATTGGAAAAATAAGGAGAGCAATAACAAAAAAAAGACCCCACTTGGAGTATTGTGTACAGTTCTGGTGTCCTCAACATAAAAGGGACATGGAACTGTTGGAACAAGTCCAGAAGAGGGCCAGGAGGATGATCAGGGGACTGGAGCACCTCCCGTATGAAGATAGGCTGAGAAAGTTGGGGCTGTTCAGCCTGGAGAAGA
>JANHGB010025295.1:0-14240 GCA_026283785.1 Coracopsis vasa | reverse complement strand
AAACCGCTCTTCCTCTTGTCAGACCAGCTCCACCAGCCTCCAGTAGACCTGGCCTCCCAAATTGAGTCCCATGTTCTAAATACCCAAACTGCTGACTACGGCACCACTGTTTTTATAACCTGCCAGATCCGCCTAGCCTTTTTAAGGTCCTCCCCTTTATCCTGGAGAATTGATGAAATGAAATCAATCCAACTTGACCTCCCCTGCCGTAAGAAGCAGAAACCTGTTCTTTCAGGTTTAAGAGCTACTGTCAGGCAGAAGTTTAGAGGTAAATGAGATAGCATTTGCTTTTCTTGGGGGAAGATTCCAGAACTATAGTACTTGATTTGTGTATTAGTTTCTAGAAATTGTCATCTTGGTAAGCTAAGCCTGCATTTTAGGTAGGAGACAAATGTGTGTTTGTTAGTATGTTATTTTATTTAAAGCCCATTTGGTTTATTCATTGTTCCCACCAGTGAGATTAAGCCATGCAAGGTTTGAAAAGGCAATAGAATGGAACTAATTAGATCTACTTATAATCACAGTTGGTGGGGAAAACACTGCAGCCTAGAATTCTCCTTGAGCAGGGAAAAGCAAGAAGCTTAGTTTCCATGGGAAGCAAGGAATGGGGTTACGTTGACTGAAGCCAGAGTAGACCATGTGGAGAACCAAGAACCACCATGACAACTGTAGCTCAATAGCATTCCTGTATATGAACAAAAGCCATGTAACATGTATGGCAGAAATAGGTAACAGAAGGCTCTGACTCATCCTGTGGAACTGTAATTTAAGTTCAAGAGGGATTTTTCTATCTTGGATCTATTCCTACTGGCTCAGATGTCTTATAAGCCTTTAGCACTTAAAGCTAGTGCCTACAATTGAGAAATGGGTTGGATGCAAGAGCAAAATACTACTCAACTTAAAAATATCTTCCAGCTAGAGCTGAGGTAACTTTGAGTTGATCAGAAGCTTCCATTGACCTTTACTAAATTTGGTTTTCTGGATTTAGAAGAGTCTCAACTCCCTAAGCAAAATTTTGCTTAGTGAAGCACTGAGAAGCAGATGCAGTGTAGGCATCTTGGTGCTTCCCACTCAGCGCAGGTTTCTTTTAGCAAGCAAGTACCACCAATGAACAATGTGTGAGAGGTCGCTGCTGTCTCTTATCAGTCATAAGTAGTAATTTTCTTTGTGTTGAATCAAATTTTAAGTGAAAACTTCAAGATATTTCATGAAAGGTTGTTTTTCAAGTAATACTAATATTAGTAAGACTGGTAGCTGTCCTATCTTCAAGACACATAAGGTATTTTTCTGGTAAGTATTTTCAAGCCTTGAAGTCTGTCCAGCCACTTGAATACCTGTGTACTTATTCAAGGGGTTAGGCTTTAGAATGATGTATTTTTTCCTCAAAAGATCAGAATGATGCTAATCTTTGGCAAAACTTTTGAAAATATACATCAGCTATATACATAGGGGCTTTTTTCAGTATGTAATATCATTATAAATATAGACCAGCTCAAATGGGGAGATCAAGAATGTTCCATGTGAGGCGAGAGCAGAACTACTCCTGTCATTATAGATTTGAATCTGAGCATCCTTTAGATAAACTGATGCAAGGTTGTAAGTACTTAGCTAGGAGGGCAAACATGCTGTCCAGAAACAGATACAGAAAAGACAGATTTATATGGTTTAGGGAGTGAATGAGGAGAAGGCCTAAAATCATATTTAAAAAAATCTGATTCATAAAGGCTTGTCACTTTTACTGAATTCAGTGAGAACTGGGAGATCATACTGCAGTTTTTGACTGCTCCTCCACTGCTCTAGGTATTAATGAGAAAGCTGTACTGGCTATGCTGTGATCAGCTATTTTCTTTGGTGTTCCTAGAAGGTTTTATTAGAAATATACTGCTATTTCAGTTTCTGACTGGGGGAGAGCAGGGAAGGAAGAGAAGCAGTCTTAAATGAGGTATTTACACCTGATTTGATTCCCTGAGGCCTAGATCTCATGCAGGCAGTTGGATGGGTAATGGGATTGTTAAACTGGCACAGTCTTCACAAAACAACATTGCTGTGACACAGATTTCTTTGTTAATAGAGCAGCTTTAATTAAAAAGTACAAGAGCTCATGATGAAATTCTGGCTTGACCATCAGTTAGATTTGACTAATTTGGTGATTTCCTAGAGAAGGACAATTCCTTTTGGAAACGGCATAGCAGAGCTTGGAAATAAAGCTAAAGATTAATTTGATATGGGGAATGGATTACAAAAGAAACAAAGACAATCCTGGTGAATCTCGAATAACTCTTGATAGTCAGAACTGAGATGGGAAGCAGTTGCTTTGGCTGAACTGCCCCTGGGGAGTTCCTTCCCTGCTGCTGAGGGTTGTTTGCAGAGGAGCTGAAGTGCTGTAACAGTTTCAAGCTCCATTCAGTGATGTTGCCTCCTTTTTTTCTGTGGCAGCCAGCTCATGTCCTTTGCAAAACCGAGAGTAGCTTGAGGCCATCATTTCATGCATGACTTGGTAAATTGTGCAAGAAAGAACACTGCCAAATGAGGAACTAAGCCAGTTTTCAATAAGAGGGCCATCTGTGACCAAATGTTTTGGTGAGTTGGGAAACAATGGAGTTTTTTCCCATTTTTACTTTGAGTTCCTTTAGCATGTATGTAACTTTGCTGCCCCCCAAGAGTAAGTTTATATTACTGTATCTTAGTTTGTGATGCATTAAGTTTTTTTGTTGAGTCAGCTGGTTTCATTTCAGACTTGATCCTATGTGGCACTGAAAAATGATCATCAATGTTGTTTTGGTTCTTGCTGGAGAGTTTTCTAAAGGTAGAGGAAATTCAGATACTTGTGGCAGATAAGAGGCATGTAAATATATTGTTGCTGGCTACAGGAATATTCCCTAAATGTAAGAAGAGTTATTGCTGGAACTAGAAACATTTTAAAAGTCGGAATGAATTTGAGCTAAGCTTCTCTCTCTTAACCCAGCCAGTTACTGTTCTGTTTCACAGAATGTATGAAGTCTTGTGTAATGATGTTCCCATGTAGCAAGGATTACTGAGTAGAGCTGCAATTAGTTTTAGAGATTTCTTGAACTGTGGCTTAAACTTTTTCAACAAAGACTATCTCCACGGAAAATGGAGTGGCAGTAAGTTAATAGCCAATGTGCTGAAGTATTTTTCTTGGTTAACTCTGGTGTCACTGCATGAGAACGAATTCTTTTTACGAAGGGTGATTGTACTTTCCTTAATACTGCTCTTTCTAAGAGCAAGAAGAAAATGGAGTGAGTCTTCCTGAATCTGAGGGTTAGATCTGGCTTTTAATTGAGCTAACACATCTGAGATAAGCATTGTACAGCTTGTAAAATAAGGCAAACGAAGAGAAAGTAACAGACCCAGTGTCACTAACAGGTCAGGAACAGAGACAGAAACCTGCTCTGCACCTGACGACCAGACCCTGCTGCCTCTCTTGCCTGCTTGGAAAACGTTGCTTGAACGGGGTAATTTGACTGCTTGTTTTTGTTGAAGTGAACTCCGCAACAAGTAATTTTCAGAAAACAGAAACCTTTTTGTAATGTAATGCTGCTTTGGAAGGGACTGAGGACCTCTAAATATGGGTTTATGTAGCAGGCAGGAGGTGCAGAAATCCCAGCTGGGAAGTATCCTCAGAAGTGCAGGATTCCAAATTCCTTGAAGTTGTGTTGTAGGTTCTTCTAGATAATTGCACGGCTGTTTCTGTGGAGAAGGCAATCACTTATGTATCAGTCCATCTGCCTTTCAGAATAAACGTTCTCCATGAAATTACTGAATTGGTAACTTCATCTCCCAAGTGTAAGGATGTTGGTGTTTGTTACATTGCTTTTGAAGTGCATGTTGCTTTTTTACACCCAAATTACAAGGGTAAGTTCAAGACACTTGAATGCAAATTCTGTTTTCTTGTTTCTGCTGAGTGAAGTTGATTTCTTACCATGTTTGCAGCTCTTCTCTTTTATCTTAAATTAAACAGTGTGAATATACCTAGAAATGGACTACGGATGTCTATGAAAATAGCAGTCTAATTCTGCAGCATGCACTCAACTGTGTGGGCAGTAATCTGCTTGAATTTGGTGAAGACTGCATATGTACTGCCAAGATTGATCGCTATGTGTTTGGGCAAACTTTTAATAGGTTTTATTGTGATTCTAACTTGTAAATTAATTTGGACTAAATTTTAATGTGATATTTCACAAACTGGTATGAGAATAAATGACAAAATATATTTGAAATAATGCTAAAGTATGTCTAAATTTAGATTACTGAAAGTTATATAGCTCTGTTGAAGGTAGAAGACTTAGCTCTTGGTCCTTTGAACCATTAAATTTGATCACTGTGCTGTACACAACACATTGTGTACTAAGTGTTTTCCAAAGGCACCATGTCACTTTTAATAGTTTAAATATATGCTAATGTTAGAGCCACATTTTTTCTTGGCCATTGTAAATTTCCCTTGCATTTCAGGATCTTGAATCCCTGGTTTTGCTGCTGTTTCAAGAAATCTGCTGAATGATAACACTGAAACCTTACAGCAGGATGGGGATGCAGCCCCATCTCCAGTAATGAGACAAACATCACTAATGCCTACAAGAGAAAAGTGTCCATCGAGGGTGAAATGCACAGATGCATTAAAACATCAAACTTTAAAACAAAAATGACAGTTGTAGCTGTTTAATTCCTTTGCTTAGAAAGACTAATGCAATGTCTAAGGAAGTAATTTCTGAATAAGTTAGGAGATGAGATCTTTGAAAGGAGGAAAAACAAAGGCATAGACCTATTGGGAAATTTTGAGGAGACTGTCAAGAGCAGTAAAGACCATAGAATGGTTAGGGTTCCAAAGGACCTTAAGATCATCTAGCTCCAACCCCCTGCCATGGGCAGGGGCACCTCAACCGACACCAAGACTCTGCCCAACCTGGCCTTGAAAACTGCCAGGGATGAAGCATGTACTATTTCTTTGGGCAACCTGTTCTACTGCCTCACCACTCTCACAGTAAAGAACTTCTTCCTTGTATCTAACCTGAAAGCTAATGTATTAAATGCCTCTGAGAATGTGTTCTCGGTATTCTGTATCTTCGTGTAGTGAAGACCAAACATCATTGAGTGGACACTTGGCATTATCCTATTTGAACCCAAAGGTTTCCTCTGGCCTAAGTGCCTCGTTGAGTGGGTCTGTCACAATGTGTCAATTGCCCTTACTCGGAAGTACTCAACGTAAAAGCATGTGTTGGTAAAGGATGGAGCACAAAGAGAGCATCACCTATGGGGCAGTTAGCTGGTGGATTCATTCATGCAAAACCAAACGAGTTGTGGCAGCGGGAGCGTGGTGGTGGGAAAGGGGAGCGGGGACGCGGCAGTGTGTGCGGGGCTGATCCTCAGCGACGCGGGGCTGACTCCGGGGCAGCGGGAAATGCAGAGACGGGCCCCGTGCTCTGTAATGCGGGTGTCGAATGGGTCATGGAACGGCGGGGATGCGCAGACAGAGCCAATTTCTACAGAGCGTTTTTGTGATGTTTGGCTGCAGTCTGCAGCTTTTTAGGGCTGCTTTTAGTGTGGAAACCGCTGCTCCACATTGATTCCCCTGAGCCCCAAGGCAGGGATTTCTGGTTGACAGCCCCTGCATCACGGGAAAGGAGATTACTCTGGGGTTTCCCGGGCTAGCAGCCTTTCGCTGGGGCTGCTAACGTGGGAAGCGCGCTCGAGTTTGCCACTTCTGCCCCAGCCCTGGCGTGTTCGCTGCTCCCCCAGATCCGCACCCCCTTCCCGGCTGCCGGGCTCTGACTCACCCGCTGATGCTCGTGGAAGCAGAACATGGGGGGCGGGCGGGGGGAGCGAGCCTTCAAAGTACCCGCGCCTTGTCTCAGTTTGACGAGGCGCCAGTGAGCTTCGCCCCGGTGGGGCCGGGGGCGGTGGAACGGAGCGGTGCGGTGCGGTGCGGTGCGGAGCGGAGCGGAGCGCTGGCAGCTCCCTCCCCTTTCCCCGCGGCAGCCGGCGGGCGGACCCGCCGCTCTTCCAGGACCGGCGCTGCCAGTCCCCGCTGCTTCCCGGCGCTGGGAGGAGCGCGGGGCTCTGAGGCTGCCGTCCTGGGGACCTGCGGTGGCGGCGGAATCGCGGTTGCCCTTTGAAAGGAAAAAAAAAAAACAAAACAAAAAAACAAAAAGGGAAGGGAAAAGCGATGAAGACGCTGCAATGCCTCCTGCCAAAAGTCAAGAGCAAATCGCAGTTGCAGTGGCTCTGCTAAAACTTGATCATGCGGGATTTCAAGCGATAAAGAGCTGCCGGGCTTGCGTGTACTGCGGTGGGACCAAGTTGCAGGATGAAATCCAGGCGTTAAGGGACCTGTTTTCCACTTCGTTGTTTGCAAAGGAATCTACTGAAATGACTTTGAGGATCTTTAAACTGGAACTATGTGGAGGGCGAATGCAGTAAGTACCGCCCGGCCCCGCACCGGACTGCCGAGGGGCCGCGCCGCGATCCGCGCCGGGGTCCCGGGCAGGGAACGCCGGTTGCCTTTGAACCATGGTCGCTTGAAGAAGTATCTTTGTGCATGTTTACTGGATATAGAGACTGAAAAATCAAAAAGCGAGCGTCTTGTGGCGGGAGCTGCTAGAGTGTGACTCCCCGGGTTTGCTGCTGCTAAATTGAGAATTAATCTGGTCCGTTACAGGATCAAAAAGAGCTTTACCCCGCACGGGTCTAGCTGCTCTGTGCTTGGTTTGAACCTGTCGAGAAAACTCCTGCCCTTGATCGTGTGAATTAGTCCGCTTCTAGCTGCTCTTTCCAGGCTGGGTGCCTCTTCCGTTAGAGCTCAGAGCCGTGCGTTTGTCCTGAGAGCAGACGGGCAGTCGAGAGCCCAGGATTTCCAAGGATAGGGCGGGAGCCGTTTCCCGGACGGCTGCGGGCTCATGGGCGCTGCTGTTGGGAAAGAGCTTGCATTAATTTTCAACCGTGTGTGTGTGTGTAGGGGGCACGACACTTGAGTCACTTTATTTCCGTTCGCACTCCACATGAGATTGAAATATGTTTTCCTCTGTCAAATCGCAACCTAACTAATGGTTTTCCACTGTCTCCTTTCCCCCTGTCCCGTCCCGTTCCCCGCCCCAGCCCCCCTTTGCCTGCGTCCCTCTCCTCCTAGCTGCCCTCCCGCGTTGCCATGTCGCTCGCAGGCTGCGGCGGGGACCACGCGTGCAGCCAACGGCGCGGAGGCCGCCCCTGAGCCCGGGCACCGAGGGGCGCGACATGCCCGCGGCCGCGGCATGCCCTGCACCAGCACCACTGGCACCACCAGCACCGGCTCCACCGGCACTACCGGTACCACCGGCACCCGCCGCCGCTCCGTCTCCTGAGGCGCTGGGTACGTGGGAAGACGCCCTGCGGCCGCCAGGGGCCGCCATAACGCCGTGGCCGGGCTCGCCAGGGGCTCTCGCTCGGCGGGGCGGGTGGTGACGGGGGAAGAGCATTGCCCGGGGCGGGCAAAGGGGGTTTATGTGTGTGTGTGGTTGTGTTGTTTGTTATTGTAATTACTATTTCTTGGGTTCGGCAGGAAGCTGAAGCGGCTTCGTGCCTGCGAGCACTCGGGTGTGTTTATTTCTAACCGCTTTCTGAGCACCTTTGGTGCTGGGGCGGCGGGAGCCTGGCCCGCAGTGCAATGGCATGGGAAGCACAGCAGCACTGATGTGCAGTTAAACGGGCTCTCAAGTGCTCATCTCCTCGTCTGCCCCCAAAGGAGGTGATGTTACAGCAAGCCCTTGTCTTGGTGTGTGTTTCAGCAGCAGAGGATCCTGATTGATGGTGGAGAAAGGGCTGGTGGAGAGAGGGAGAGCTGAGAGCTTCCCCCGATTGGGCATTCCTGCTAGGGTTTGCTGCGTGACGCCTTGCAACAAGCTCGGCTTTCGTGGCACAGGAACTCCCTTCTTGCAGGTATTGGAGAGCCAGTTGTGGGGGTGGAAATCCCCCGGGGCACAGACACAGAGGGAGATCTTGCGGGGTCAGACCTGCTCTCCCTCTTCTCTGTCCTTCAGATAGTTCAGATAGCCACATCAGTCCTGTGGCTTATCTCCCTCCACATCCTACTCTGTCTATATTCAGCTCCCTACAGAGATTCCAAGAAGATGTGAAGTAAACCAATGCAGTGATGCTCATTTGTGGAACACCCTCCCCTTCAGCACCAGTGAACAACTTTGTGTCTGAGATCAGCAGTTCTGAGATAGATTCTCAAGTGAATGCCATGTAAGAGGAGAGAGAATAATTTAAATAGAATATTGTGCTTCTGAATCTGTTCCAGAAATGCAATAGACTCTGCTTCAGCAGCAGCTGTCTAGGAGAGATCTTCAGAAATGAAACAGCATGGTTCTGGGATGCTGTGAAATGTGTGGAGTATATGGACTGAGGTTTCCACCAGACCTCTGGCTTGCTTCTCTCATCTTGAGCTAAAGCACCTCTTCCTTTTAGACTGTAACTAAATTTTAACTAGACGTTCAGGACACAGGAAAACAGATTTCTGTGTGTTACCTGTTTTAGGACATCAAGGTTAAAGAGAAGGATGATAATGTCTTTTTTTAATGATGTCAGTCATCATAATTCTTTTGGCCATCCAGGAAGAATTTTAATGGGCTTTTCCTCTGAACTTGTGCTACAGTTTTTGCATTGCTTGTGGGAGACCCCTTATAACACTGCCACTGGCAAGCCAACTTCTTGTGGGGATGGAAGAGGCTTGAATTGAAACTCAGGTGAAGAATGTTATAAAAAGCTGCTGAAGTTTGCATTGTGTCCAGCAGCTTTCTGTTTAAACCCATCATTGGAGACACACATATAACAGTGTGTATTTTTTTCCTCTCTGCTGTTGTTCTCATACAATGTGATCGCTTTTACAGGGGATAAAGCTGGCAAAGATGAGGAAAATTGGCTGTGCTCTCCTGGTACTCCAAGCTCTTCTGGCGCCTTTGGATCTTGTTCGTGGAGCGGAGAAAAGTTATCCTGTCCTGAACATTGCAGTGATTCTGGGAAGGACCAAGTCTATCACGGAAAGAGATATCAGAGCTCTCTGGACCAGGGAAATGTCAGCAGACCTGACTGTTGATATCAATGTGGTAACCCTTCTGGTGGACCAGACTGACCCTAAGAGCATCATAACACACATTTGCGACTTGATGTCAGGCACCAAGATCCATGGAGTGGTTTTTGGAGATGATACTGATCAGGAGGCAGTAGCTCAGATTTTGGATTTTATTTCATCTCAGACTTCTATTCCAATTCTTGGAATTCATGGCGGGGCATCCATGATAATGGCAGATAAGGTAGGAAAAATTATTAAATGCTTTTGCTAGTCCAATGTACGTCACTGTATTGGTCTCTATCATGAATATTCACTTCAAGCAGTTCAAAAGGATGTTTCTAATTGTCTTTCTGTGCTTTAAAAAAGAAAAAATATACAGAGCAGTGTCCTCATTGATCATTCCTCAGATATTCTGAAGTATTTTGGTGCTCATGCCTGAAAGTCAACTTTCTGTTCATTATAAAAGCAGTCCTAATGAAATTTACTCTCCAGCACACTGAATGCTGGTCAGTTTAGCAATTTTACTAGCAAATATGATAGTAGCTGTAAAAACAACCTTAAAATGGTAGGTCTATAAAATGATTTTAGGAATAAGATGTAAAATTATAAGCAGATATTCTGTGGTACTTCTGAGAAATAACAAGCAATAGACCTGAATATGTTTGAGAACAACAGCAGCAATAGGGCAGTCATATTAAGCTGGACTTTTGTGACCCACTACAGTCTATAAATTAAGTAGTCTTGCAAACTTGAACCAGCTCTAGTATTCCACATATTTATTAAACTGGACTTTTGCTAGCCAGATGCTTCCCATTTCCTGCTATAGCTCATGAAATTCCACAGTGGAGTTGTCTGAACTCTGGGGATAACTACAACTGGTTTTGTTGGAAAACATCTCTTTATGTAATCTGTTGTGAGACTCTGGATTGACAAAAGTGACTCGTACCCAGCTCATGTTCCTTAATACTGTAGCAGTTTTTAACCCCCCTTGCTGGCACTGCAGAATGGATCTTGTAAAGTGATCTCTGCCCTTTCAGAAACAGATGCTTAGCGCTGTGCAGGACTAAGCTGCTTGGCATGAGCTGCTGCTTGGCTTGAAAGTCCGAGAGGAGCTCCCACTGTGGCGTGAGAGAGGAGAGCTGAAGAGGGAATTCATGTGTGGGAAGAAATTTAGTGGTTTTCCAGCACACAAAGCTTTTCAATGTTAATTGTAACTTATTGCCTGATATTTCAGGGTTTCTTATTCATTAAATGCTGCTATTCCTTATAAGTGGCTTCTGAATAGTACTTGAATAGTAAAGAGCTCTCTTGCTAAAAGCGAAGTGGTCCAGATATGCTGTTTTGTAACTTGAGAGGGGGAAAAGAAGCAGGGAAGATGCAATGATTAGTTACAGTTGAGGAATCTGCTTTGAACTTTTGAAGCTTTTTACCTCTGGGAAGGACTTTTTCCACTGAGATAAGAGATCTGTCACTCGGTATTTTGAATGGCCTTCCTTTAAAAATTATGTCATACAAGGGGAAGACAAGTGTTGAATTACAGCCAAGATTTTTTAACAATCGCCTTGACATCTTGATTTATACAGAAAGATCATTACAGGCAGTGCTACTCTCTTAAATGTAATTGCAGTGACCAACTTAGAGGCAGTTATTTCATGTGCTTTTAAATTACTTTACGAATTTACCCATATTTATAAAGGTGGCTTTATGTATATTTAGGAATTCTATTTCACTCAACTTTCTATGCCAGTATAGGACCATCTGAAGATCCCAGCCAGTGCTCAATGATGTAACACTGGCAGAAATCCTTACAGAATTGACTTCACACTCGGTAGCAGATGTAGATGTTACTGATACAGATCTATTTTTTCACTCTTATGTAGGAGCCTCTAGAAAATGAGATAGATTGTATTTTTGTTGTCTCAGTAAGTTAATGCTATTTTCGTTGTATGCTAACATTGTCATTATTATCCCAATGTCTTTGATTTTAGGGGTTATCACAGTCTGCTAATAAAACATTTTTATGCTAAAACTTAGCTTCTAAGATTTCCACTTCGAAAATCAAAATTGTTCTGTGTGTTAAGACAATCTAACAGAGCTGTCTTCAGTAGCTTAAGTTGGCTGAAGGAATTGTTTGGACTAAAATTACCTTAATTTTTACCTTGGGTTTTGCAATATGCAGTGTCCTGCAGCTGGGTTCAGAACATTGCAGTAATGAGACTTGTACGTGTCACTGAATTAACAATTCATTTAGGAGTGAATTCCTGGGAGTCAAAGGTGGAATTCACAGTGCTGTCATCAAGGCAAGGGACGAAGGCTGAGGCAGAAGGACTGCAAATGCGCAGTGTGTCTTCCAAGGCAGTGTTGGGATTTTAGCTGAAACACATGGGTGTTGGCTAGATTGTGAAGTTGACCAGTGTTTGAAGTCTTCTGTTTTGTCTCAAGGTCATACACTGAGATGGCTGGATATGCAAAAAAATACCTGGTCCCAGTCCTGCTTGTGGACGTAGATCTCTGGCATTCTAATAAGGCCATTTCATTTATGTCCTTATCGTGTGGCTCTAACTGGTGTTTTCCTTCTCTGTGGCATTATGCTGGTACTGTGTTTTAGATGACTTCTACTTCAAAGTGTGTGTATAGTACCTGCTTGTTTGTAGGCTACCAAGCATGGCTAACGTAAAGGTGGCACAATAGTTCAGTGACTTCTGTGCCAAGTGGTTGTTGTATGATGCTCAACTGTCCTAAACATGAACTAAACTAAAAGCACAGGATTGAGAAGTCATCCGTAATGCTCTATAAGGCTGAAGACTTCAGTGGAATGACTCAGATTAGATAAATTTACCATATTCTCTGTGGGTAATAACTACTGTGTGAATCTCACATGAAGAGCCATCTCTTTAAACAAGGAAAAGTTGTTCTAGGTTTCTAAATAGGAGCTATGCCCCCATTTGGAGGATGCAGTGAGTAATGCAGGACATGCAGCTTTTGAAGTAGTTCCTGTGAAAACAGCAATGGACAGTGTGTAATTCAGACTACCTCTCATAACCCAGCTGGCTGTACTCTCCTTCAGTTTGATTAAGGTTTGCCTGCACCACCTGAGGAGATATGTTGCTTGGTACAGACTGTGAAAATTGATGGGCATGTGAAACCAACCAAACTTGAATGTTTTCTGAACCTAATTGATCTGCCTTCACCTGACATCTGCTGTCAAAACCCTACCAAAACCAGTGTGTATGGTACCCACCTCATCCTAATCCCAGCTGTGCTGTAGAGATCCCCTTTAGACATGGCCACTGGCTCTGCCTCCAGCTGATCTTACCACCTGCTGTTGGCAGGATCTTGCCTGCCAATGAGCAGTTCCTTGGCTTTGGTTCCTGGTGCTGCCAGACTTAAAACATATTCAGATGTGGAATAGTCTACTGAAACAAGATGAGAACTGTGTCTGGGGCATCTGTGCCAACCTGCTGTGCATCAGCATCCTTGGAAGATGCTGAAGAACAGACTAGCTGTTTATTCAGCTTGTATCTGTTGACATTTGAGTGATCTCAGACCAAACATTACCTAGGAACTGTTTCCTGACTTGAGCATTTGGTTTCAAACTTAGTGACGTTTGTTTTGCCACATGCTATCATAATAGTGGTAGTATTTGTGATACCTTTCTAAAACAGAACATCACGGTTAGTTCTCTGACAATAATAGAAGATTTGCTTCCTTCACAAGTGGTGAAGAAGCCCAGGAATACTCAGTGTCTTTGAACCATACTGCTTTTGCATAGTGCAAAATGTAGTTTTTCTGTTTTCTCATTAGAAATCTTTCTGAAAGACATAACTTGAAGCCTCTTATTATCATGGAAGTATGGACAGTTATAATGCATAGCCAAGCAGCATTAAAGGTGAGGGTTGTTTTCCAGAAGGGCTATTACAAAGCCGTGCTTCTTGAAACAGCTCTGGAAATGTTATGTAAAACAAATCTTTGCTTTTCAAAAAGATAAGTACTATATATGGCTAAGTTATCTTTCTTCATTATTCTTTCTGCTGGTAACATTGAAAATAAACAATTGTTCAGTATAAAATCTCCTTGGCATCTACCACTATCTTCAGCTTTCCTTTTTTACCCCCATCCTCCTCCAAAATAATAAAGATAGAATCACAGAGCAGTTGAGGTTTGAAGGACTCACTGGAGGTTGTGTAACCCAACCCTAGCTCAATGATGAGCTAACATCAAAGTCAGATCAGATTGTCCAGTCAAGTTTTTGACATGTCTATGGCTGTAGAAACCACAGCCTCTTTGGGCAATCTTAACCTAGTAGTTCCACTACTTAACCTTTCCTTACATCTCAATAGAATTTCCCTCTGTATTAAAAGGAGGGAATGGGTGCTTCTGCTGGTGCAGCGTGGTTGGGCTTCACCACCGGAAGGGTGCACTGCTGGCTCATGTTCAGCTCATCCACCAGCCACCTGTGTCCTGTAGTGCTGCTGGGAGATCTATTAACAACACATAGACCTGTCAATAAGTGGTGTGTGAAACTGTACTTATAAGTTGTGGTGGGTGTTTTTCAGGTGTTTTACTGAGGTACTTGCAGATGTTTGCATTACCTGTCATTGTCAGCTCATTATAAACACAGCTGGAATTGCTCTGTTTAGTCCTTATTCCTGAGATACAAAAACCGTACTTGTGAAGAGCAGAGCTCTAAGACCAACCTTGTAACTGTGACCAGAGTACCCTCAGACTCCAGCTCTGGTACCGAGAATTTACACTCCCTTATCCATACGCGGCTTTATGTGCTGCTCTTAAGGTTTCTCTACACATCTTAGAACTTCATTGCCATGGCATTGCCATTGCCATTGCCGTGTCCTCATAATGCAGTAATCCACACGTCACATTTGCACTATGCATGAGAGGGCTTCTATTCTTCTGCTTTAAAAATTGTTGTGATGAATGGGAGGGTTGGGTTTGTTCTTCTTTTTGTTGTTGTAGAATATTTTCTGGAGATAATACTTAATGGAGTGCACTCATCAATTGCATGTCTTCCATATGCATTCTGTAGGTGTCCATGCAGTTCATCTAGCTGGCTTGTAAAAGCAGTCCTGTGCATTTATAGGGGCACAGAGGCACCCATCTGTTGGCCTGACCCAGTCTCAAGAGAGGTGCATTGCCTACCAGGGGCTCGGATCAGGGA
>JANHGB010025294.1:8784-35730 GCA_026283785.1 Coracopsis vasa | reverse complement strand
GTGCTTAACTGCCCTTACATGCACCTCTGCTGTGGCTATGGGATGTTGTGTAAACCCCAGGGTAGGACAGGGTTTACACAGCGAGCTGGCTGGCCAGGAAAGAGGATTGATTAGTAAAGGACTCAAATGTTTGCTTTTGAATTCCTTGTGATGCAGTCAGCAGGCAACTGCTCCAAGTGGTCAGAAAACACCTTGGGGTGATTTTTTTCTTAAATGAATTAATTTTCTTTTAAATGCGGAAGAGATTTTTACTTGTGCTCCATTGCTCCCACCTCAATATTCATCACTGTCTTATATCAATCCTGATTCCACCAGGACATTCCCAGCTCTGTGTAAGAGAACAAAATGCTACACTGGTGATGCCAGGCATTGAGACATCTCTTTTCTTCTGCATAGCTTGTGAATGATACTGTATTCCAACAAATTTGTATCCATGTCTAAGCTTGCACAATGAATCAATTAAGGATCTGTGATTTTGCGTTTCAAATATGTGGTTGAATGTTTATAGAACAGTCTAGATTTTAATCCAAACTTTCACAAATTTAGACAGCTGCCTCCAGTGCTGTCAAAAGGGCGTACAATCAGCACATCTGAAAATCAATATACCTCATGGGGCTGAGTACCTCAGTTAATCAAATACTGCAACCATTAGCTTTTGCTCAGCTTCCAGGCAGCTCCAGAGCATTTTCTGCGTAGTTACAAGATTATAACTGTTAGAAAAAAAGAAAGTGGTTATTTTAAATATCATGATCCCTGCGTTTTTCATTGCTTGAACTTCATCTTTCCTGCTGCTTGATCTTCCTTCCAGAACTGTTCATTAGGTCTAAACCTAGAGAAAACAAGCCCTTGCCTGTCTCAATGATTCTGGACAGTAGGGGATGCAAGGTTATTCTAGGGCCATCTCTGTCACTGCAAGAAAGGTTTCAGAAAACAAATCCAGACAGTTGATTCATTATAAAATAGACATGTGTTATGAAGATAATCATGGCAACAAATCCTATGAAGACCTCTTAAGTCCCTGGCTTCTATTAATGTTATTTTTTAAGTCAGCACTGGCTACCCACATCACATGAATCATACTATGTAAGTCACAGATGCAAAATAGCAATGCAAAACAGCAATAGCTGCAGAGATCAGGGCCTTACCAATGAGCACATTTAATTCATCTAAAATTATCACAGTTGCTCTCCTGGAGGATGGTTGTTGTGGGACACAGTCTTGGACTGCCTGGAGGAAAATGGTCTCACACAAGAGCTCCCTGTTTCAGGGCCACATGTTCCTCTGAAGATGAAGGCAAGCTGTGTGCAATGCTGTCGAAACTGGCTTGTGGGACACAGTCCGTTGTGTAACAGAGGAACTTTGTTGGTAGCAGAAAAGGACTGACAGAAAGTGAAACGCAACAATTTTTCCCTAAACTAAATCTGTGATGAATGTCAAACCTTAGCTTAAGCATCCTTCTAAGGAAGCTTGGACCAAGGACCTTTGTCATAAAGCTGAATTTAATCCAGACATTCCGTGGCCTTCCTTTGTCCACCAGACTGCAGTTCAGGTGGCTGTAACAGGGGGCTTTTTGTGTAGCTATGCAGCATGCTGGAAATAAATTCCAAACGGAACAAAGTTTTATGCAACCTTGTATTTTGAAAAGCACCTTACAGTAATCTCTACCCAAGGAGCAATAAAGACCTTTAATCACTATAGTCTGTGCTGTGCTGAAACTCAATACAATCCTGTTTCATAAAAACCTGTGGTCACTCAGGGATATCAGTTTCAGGCTCTTAGAGAGGCACGCGTGTCCCATCCAAATGCCTCTCACAGTACTAAGTCCAGTATCAGGCTTTACCAAAACCAAAATATGATCTGACTGTTAAACTCCTCAGGAGGGCTGGGGACCAGAAAGGGCGGGCAGCACGCATGTTCCTCCTCGTGAAATCTCCTGGTGAAGTCTGCATGCAAAGGGGACCTCAGCTGTTTAGGGCAGAAGTCTCAGCAGCGATGTCACCAGAAGCTTCTGGTGTCCAAGTCAGACTTCTTCAGATGTTCATTGCCAGGTTGATAAACTAAGATTGAAGAAAGATCAACGTTACTATAAATTATTTCAGGCCCTTCTTCTTCCCCCTCCCTTTCCCCAAATGAAAGAGATGTTCAAAAGCAGTGCCTTGCTATGAATTGACCCCATGTAGAGAAGCATACCTTTGCTCACTAGGCTTTTATGTCCTGTCACTAAGGACAAACTACAGCCAGCATTTACTTCTGTGTTTTGAGGAAAGGAGGAAGAGCTCTCCAAGCACTAGAAGCCCATAATGGCAGTGGTTTTGTTTGCATCCCAGCAGTCTGCATGGGCTTCCATGCTTGTTTTGTCAGAGAATTCATTGTCCCTGGCCCCAGGAAGCTTTGAGTTAGTGTTAAATGAGAGACAACCCATGCATACAACAGGGAAACAAAGAGCACAGAAAAACAAGAAGCCTGTTCTGAACAGTGCGAGAAGCAGACGATGGACATGAGCAGGCAAGGCTCTTCTGCACTCCTGAGGGATTCAGGGACAATGAAAGACCTCCCATCCCCATCTGCAGCTTCCCCTTTCCTCCACTGAGAGCTGGCACCTGAGGAAGGAAAAAGCAGGGAATGTTGAAAGGGGGACGAGATGTCAATACACCACAGAGCAAGGAAGGAAGGCAATAGCATGGAAGAGATGTAATCAGTGTGCGCGATGTAAAATCTCAGCCCTGCTGAAACCTATGGCAGATGCCCCCTGCAGTCTCATGGACAGAGATGTCACCTGAAGTGCCATGCAGAAAAGTTCCAGTTCTCACAAGAGGAAAACGCTCTAGAGAAGCCCCATCATTTTGTCAGTGTTTATGAAGCCGTGCTCATACCTCGCCTATATTCAGGTTAATATACTCCTTGTTTTTCACACTCAGTGCTTGGAATACTCCTGAAATGAAAAACAGGACACCAGCACTATAAATACACCTCATTCATATTCATACATGAGCTCCCCATCCCACAACGATGGGTGGCTCTGCCAAGGAGAGGGAGGGCCTGGCGCAAAGGCGAATCACTTGGTGGTGATTCAAGGCGAATCAATTGCTTGGTGGTGGCAGCTGCTATGACAAAACAAAGTCCTTGCAAGAGGAAATGTCTTGGTGACGTAAGGCCCTTGTGCATATCTCACTTCAGGACTTGACTGGAAAAGGGTGTCCTGAATACTAAACCATTGCATTTGGGTGATACTCTAAAAATGAAGCCAATCAATTTGCGTTTCTTTCTCTATCTTATTTAACTTTTCTGTCTCAATAGCTTGATACTTCTGTTGCCACAGATCAAAACAGAAAGTAAAGAGAAGAACAAAACAATAAAAACTGGTGAAGAAAGTTGATTTTGCTTCTCACAGGGAGAGCTGCATAAGATTTGAATTTGGAGTCACACTAATGATCACTTCAGCATTTATCCAGCCATTTAATCTATCTCTTCTACTGCTGGAATGAGAGTGACCCTGCTCACAAATGAACTGGGATGTAGGGGGCTCAATGTACGAGGACCCATACCTTCTGCCAAAAGTGGACAAGTTAAGTACAGGATATACC
Source organism: Coracopsis vasa (assembly GCA_026283785.1). Taxonomy (NCBI): domain Eukaryota; kingdom Metazoa; phylum Chordata; class Aves; order Psittaciformes; family Psittacidae; genus Coracopsis; species Coracopsis vasa. The sequence goes on along the minus strand of JANHGB010025294.1, from coordinate 32,146 downwards.
TGTCCAAGTGCATGTCAATTATCTCTTTGCATGAGGCACAAGCAATATTTGAACCTTGAACTTCTGTGATCCCAAATGAAGCTCATGGGTGAGCCACAAGAAAGGCTGTAACATGGACTTTGCCAGCATTCTTCACATGCCTTCTATGTTGCTGCAGAGTTTGTGAAGCAGGCTTTATTCACATAGGGAAATTTTCCATTAGCAACAGAACATTTTTCACTTTACAGGAGAAAAGCCATCCTAAAAGCAAATGCTAAACACAGCTCCTTTCTGTTAGCCATGTACACATTTGATCTCAGATATTGTGCAATATGCTCAATGACAGCCAAAAGAGGAACATTAGGGGTTTTTTAAAAAGGGAAAGAAATTCCAGAGGAAGAAGATACTCACGACTTGCATTCTCTAAGCGAATTAAGCAGTTCAGAAAATCATCAAAGTCAATCTGGAACTGTTCATCAGAGTACCGGAGTACAATCAGTTGCAGCAGGTAGTTACTGAGTTGGTATCCTTCCCAAAGACACACGCACAAAGGAAAAGTGAGCAACCTCATTGGGCAGGGAGGAATCTGCAGATCTCTACCAACTAATCTTGAAAACCAGTTAATGGCAGGATACTCAGTGGCACACAGCCATCCTGAAAGCGATCTGACCACAGAATTCTTTAAGCTTGCAATGCATAACAGACTCTGAACAAGACATTTTGCAGTCACTGCAGTTTCTAGTCCATGCACTTTTTGATGTATGAAGGACCATTCTGTCTCCCTGAAATTTGGAGGGATTTCTGCAAAACTAGGTGCTTTAATAGAAATAATTTGCAGTGAAATGCACTGACTGCTCTTCATAACAAACAGCTTACTCACTGCTCCTTCAGGCCTTGAGTGCAGATGGACCCTGAAGTGGCTTGTTTCAGGGTCTAACCCTGCACATGTTCAGCCCTGTTGAGTTCAACAGAGCTCAAGAAAAATATAAAGACTGCTCTCACTGACTGCCCTGCAGGACAACAGATTCCTGGGGCAAAATTAGTCTACTTGGTATCTTCTGTAGGTGTGCAGGTCCTCCCTGGGATTTAAACCTCCATTCTGTTCAGGGGCACCTGGCCAGCATAATTGATTGCAGCCCTCTTCACCCACAGCCGACGTGCCTGACAGGTTTCCAAGATAAAATGCAGTGCTATCCTTACCTGCAGCTTTAAGTGCACTGCGAAGCTCATAGGAGGACATGGACCCAGATTTATCAAAGTCAAATTGAAGAAAGATATTCTATAACAAAATGAGAACATGGGAAGTTCGTATGCATACGAAAGGGAGCACAGATACGGCACAGGAAAGCAAGGTCTTTATTGCTAACTTGAGCATTTAAGAAAGCTGACAAAACTTTGGTCCAGATCAAGTCTGATTTTGTAACTGAGGAACAAATCTAGGTCGCAGTTCTCTTTGTCATATGAATAGGTTGTTGTGAAACTTCAACCAAGTACTGCCAAACCCAAGGATTCAAAATAATGAGCTGCTTTTTCTAAAAAACTCTCTGATTTTTCAAAAACTGATTTTTTCTGGGTAGGATGTATTGCTCTTTGTCTTTTAAATCTTAACTGATGCGCCCTCTTAATCTCTTGTTATGTTTTTCTCTATAATTCTAAAGGTTAGAGACAATTCCTTTAACAAGAAGTTAAGACTGTAACTTGCCCGTTTGCTGCTAGGTATAAAAGATCCAAGCAGCCACATTCATGGTGTAACCAAGAGAACTGGTGCAAATATTCAGACCTAAATATTAAATAATTATTAAACTAGAGTTAAATTGCATCTTTTTAATGAGATGACAAACTCAGCTACCCTTGGGATATATTTAGAGCTGTCATCACATTCATCTTAAATTTATCCAACAAACATACATGCAAATCTTCCAATAAGATGCAAGGATTTCTCAAACCCCCTTGTTAAAGAATAATGCATGCTTTGTTAAAAGAAATGTGGCGTTAGTACCCAAAAAAAGCATTTGCCATTTTTGATGGGCTAGACAAGAAGCAGAGAACTGCATATCTTGAATGCTTGGGTGAAGCATGAATTCAGAAGAAACTATTAATGACCATAAGGAAACAATTATGTTGCCTTTATTTGAATATTCAGTCTGTGGCCTGATTCTGCAAGCCTGTTTATTCTTACTGCCATATACAGTGGCAGGGAAATGTGTTTAAATTTAGTATCAACACTTTCCCAGACTTCGGTACAGTTGACTCCTGAGAGATCAATAAAGGAAATGCAGTGACACAGGAAATTATTGTTTCCTACTAGTTATGAATCATTGCTTTCTACTTCTGTACAACAGCAGTAATGGAAACTCCTTAAGTTTAATTTTGATTGGCTTGTTTGTTAGTGTCCTTTGCATTCTTTATCCCAAACGTAGTTGATTTGCTTACAAAAATCTCTGTTATTTCCAGAAAACCATTATGGTTTAGCATCATGGAAAGCTAAGAATGTCTTCGACTATCCAAAACAAACCCCCATACTTTTAAAACATTTGTTTTGAGTTAAAATTTGTGGCTTGTAAACACTCCTGTCTCCACTTTTGTCTGCACATACATAATAATAAACTATGCAGGAAATAGCTAATGAAATGGAGAAACAAATACAGTGAATAATGTCACCTACTATCCATTTCTTCATTTTTTCCCAGAAAACTTTGAACTCATTAAATTCCAGTTTCCCGTTGCCGTTGGTCTGGTAATCTGAATTAAGGAAAAGGATTTGGTACCTGAAGGTCCAAACTCTGTCTGAATTTATCAGCACTGTTCCTTTAAGCAGAAAATGTGAAGTTGCCTGGAATGCCTATGGTGTCACTGAAGCCCATATCGGGATTTCTCATGAGGTGCAGCTTGAGCAGTTACAGTCATGGCTGTGGCTGTGATACTTGGGGAACATTATGTGATACAAAAACACAGCTGAGCAATGCAGGCTCCACAGGAGAAAGAAAGACAGATTGTTCTGAGGCAGGAACAGCTTTGGATGTAAATGGGATATAAATGATTCAGAGAATTAAATTACCTGATTAAAACAAATTGCTACTGTACTCAGAGGAGTTAGTTAGTCAACCAATGTGCTATTCAGTATTTTTACCTAGAGACCAGGCCCTGTTGCAATGGCTTAACCAAAAATTAATGAGCGTTGTGGGGTGAGGCTGGCAAAATATGGGTCCTCATGGTCTGAAAAATAATCTGTATAGCATTTCTGAGAGGCAGTGTTTAGATCTGTCTGTCCTTCCCTCTGCCTGAAATGTAATGGTCTTTAAATACTTATTTCTTATACTTATTTCTAATACTTATTTCTAATACTTATAAATGTAAGGGTCTTTAAATACTTATTTCACTGAGTTACTGATGTTGCCCAAGCACAGCTCGCTTGTAAGACAGAGCACTTGCTCTGAAATGCTAAATAAGGAATGGGCCCATTTCCCTGCCCCTTTCCATCTTACTTGCCAGGACAAAGCCCTTGCTCAGATGGACACTAGCATAGTGAGCATTCATAAAGGTAAAAACGTGCCAAGTGGGGTCAAGTTAATGCCTGTCATCATTTTAGCACCTACGACGGTGACATTATTGGGGCACTCGGAACCTGAGGACATTACTGCTCCTGCAAAAAGTCACTGTCAATTTACCCAGCCAGGTTTTTCTTCCTGAGGTCATGTAGAACTTTGCCCTCACTTTGTGCAACTGCATGATGACAGTAGCCAGGGAATTTGGTGGCACTGGGAGGGGACTTTGCCAGTGTTGTCTTCGGTTTGCATTCATGTGATTTTGCTCCTCCATGCGCTCCAAATACCATGTCCAGAGTGTGATGGTTTTTCTGTGTTCCTTGTACTGCTAAAGCAGAGGAAGAGATGTTTCCTCATTTATTCAAAACTATGAAGAGATTTGCTTGGAAGCATTGCAAATAATGGAAACTATTTAGTTATATCCTAAATAGTAAACCTAGGAATGCTGCCATGCTCCTGTGTCAAGTGCAGATCCTGGCTCTGTCCCAATACCATGTAAGGATGAGATGTGAACATGGACCAGCTCCCTGTTGAAGCTTGGCTCTTAAGGGAGGAAATTCAGGACTGGTGCCCTGTTTCTCACTGCATCTGCATGGTGACTGATCTGCACTAAATTTAAACATTATGGATATTGCTTTAACAGGACAAAGTTTTGTCTGTTTTGGTTTTCTGTTCCAGTGTTTGAGAGGATGTTACCTCTGTCATAGACTACAGCAAATAAAGCAAAAGATAAGAACTTCTCAGCTGAACAAACAAGACATAAAACAAATGTTAGATACTTGCCTTGTTAGAACAGTATCTGTTCTGCCTCACATGTAACAAAATTGTCTATCAGGAAAGCATGCTGTGAAAAACAGGCCTACCTGAGGAGAAGCCATGATAAGCAAACTCTACAGGCACCAGAACATTGCAAATGATGAAGCTGGCAGGGAAGTACCAGGGCTACGATTCATCTCACCTAATGTCTGAGCTGTTATTTAGCATTCCTCACAGTCAGGTGCATCCAGAACAAGCATAATTAAACCATCTTTTTCACTATCTTTAAAGGAAGTCTAGAAAGCTAGTTTAGATGTAGACACCTACACCACAAATGACTAAATTTGGACAAACTTTTCACCCACATGTCTGCTTCCTGGAGTTCCGGGATCTAGCTGTAAGACCAGATTTTCCAGTTTTTAGCCTGGCTGTCAAACCCCCCCACAGCTTTGATATCAGTAATTTTCAACACTCTGCTGGTCCTTAATTTCTGACCCATAACTTGCAGGCACAACTCTGCCTGGTGAACTTCAACCTCCAGACAACAGGCTTTTCTTGAGTTATCTCTTCTAGGCCTCTTTCAAATAAATCACTGCTTGAAAAATGCACTGGTCTATATGGAAGTAATTTGAGAATTACTTTTAAAAGTGCTCAACACTAAAGCATCTGCCTCTAAGTCTGCAGTAGGAAATAGTCTGTCTTGAAGGTCCTAATCCTAAATTTCTATAATAAATGTCAGTATACAACTTTCACATATTTTCTTTTTCTTTGGGTAGTGTTCTGCCATGACATTACCACATTTGTCTCTGATACCCATGACAGGTAACCCTATGGACAATTATATTTAGCATTCATTTAGCCTTACAAGCACTTATTCAAAAGGATACATCCATAAGAGAAATGATATTTCGGCATAAAATGAGACTTAAGTTCTTGAATCTGATGTTCTTTGCTGAAAAAGCACAATAATAAGAAAGAAGTCATTGGGTAAATCTGCCTTTTATAAACTGAAAGTAGAAAATAGGATTTCATAAGTGGGCATAGCTGCCTCTTAGTCCTCATGCTGGAGGCAGGGCAAGCTCGTGTTTAGATCACAGACCAGATGTTTTCCTGGCTCCGCACAGCTGGCTAGAGGACATCAGGCAGGAGTCATAACACAGCCTGTCTGTAAATGCATTTAATGGCAGCTTTTATAAAGTTCTTTACACCCCTCACCTCAGAGGATATCAGCACTTACTTCTTTTTAACACAGCATTCAGAACATATTCAAGTTCTTCTGCAGATATCTCCATGTCCTGCAGTAAAATAAAATAGAGAAAAAAAAAGTATAGCATCTGTTACTTGAATATTTCTGTAATCAAACATACCAAAACCCTCAAAAAACACAAACATTACCCATCTGTACTTTATTGCAACTCAGGAAAAGAGAACCATACAAAACCCAGAAAAGGCTAAAAACTAAAGGGCTGCTGTGCATAAGGGTGTCTGAAGGAGATCTCCAGCAGGGACCATCGATTCAGAGAAAGTAAACTGCAGCTGGAGACAGAACCAAATAAGCTCCCTCAGACCTTGAGTTCCCTTTGGTCCTCCTTGCTCACCAGCAACTGCACCCTTCTCCAACTAGACATAAGGCATGGTGACATCTGGTGCCCAAACAACACACTACAACTAAGCATGCTCCCAAAAAACGTTTTACCTGGTCTGCAGAAGTGTCTCACCTCTTTCCATATCTCGCTATGACCCACAAGGGTTTTGCACTCACCTCTCCTGAAATCTGCTCAAACAGTGCCTTGAAAAGCTTTTCTTCTTCAGTTTCTTCTGGGCTTGGGGCTGGGTTTATGGGCTGCAACATCAATCACAGAAGTCATTAGAAGAATTGTAAACCATTACATTTCTCCTGCATATAGCCCCTCTGTGCATCAGAGGACCAGAGTACAGGTTAAAATAAGGGTACACACGCTCCTGAACATTGGTAGACCTGAGGCCACCCAACCATCTAGCTGCCCAAGGGGAGTCTCACTCCCTCATTTCCTTTTCCTGGATGGTTGTGTAGTTTGCCATTGCATTTGCTATGTCAAACTCAAGAGCATCCATGCTGGAAAACAGCTCTTCTCTCATCCCACCCATGCACCACTCTGATTCCCTGGTCCTTGAGCAACCACAGCTATACTGGGCTCTTTCCGGCAGCATCATTCAAGGGCCCCTTGTCCTTCTTTAGAGCACCAGCCAGAGGTGACTGCACTTTGGCATATTACTCAGCACCATCCTGAGCCTGGAAACACTTTCAGCCGGCTGCCAGCTGAGCGTCTCCGTGCAGTCTCAGAGGTGTAGAGTCCAGGCTTCAGTCTACACTGATGACCAGAGAGATGAAATAGTACGGAACCACTGCTATAACTGGAGTGACCATGTGAACAGAGAGGAGTCCTTGGGCCAAAAAAGTGGGGAAAGAGAAGGCAACAGCACAGTGCAGGAAGCAAAGAGTAGGGCTTTGTTTTGCCTACCCACAGAAGATACGAAATGGGTACTATCTAGTGTACGGTCACCAGAGTGGCAGTGCTGACACTGCTTGGCCACTTACAGTTTTTTTGACTGTATGTATTTTAGAATCATAGAATGGTTAAGGTTGGGAAGGACCTTAAAGTCATCTAGTTTCAACCCCCCTGCCATTGACAGGAATGCTCCTCACTTATTTCTGCTCAAGTTTGGATGCAGTCCCTTAATGATACTGGGACAGGTGAACAGATTTACTTTGCTACTGAACGTGGCCCTGAGAACCCAGAAAAAGAGACACAGTTGTTACCTGGTCCTTGGAGGACACATGAGGTCTTGGCTTAGCTTGTTTCCATGGGAAAGCACACCACAATTAATGCTTTATTTGCAGGGATACACTTAAACAGGAGCTGACTCAGACTCAGCTGCAATTAGTGCTCAGCAGGCAGACCAGGCCATTCAGAAACAGCAAGAACTTAATCATTGCGATAGGCACACACATGTGCCTAGCGTTCCCTCCCAAGCCCTGCAGATATTGATAAGTAAAATGAAGTCATTTGCATACAAAACCAATGTAGGTCTGTTGGCATTCTCTTGCCTCTTCTTTTTTTCCTTATAAACCAAACTTTAAAGATGTGAATGGCAGTGTGCCTCCCTGGTGCTAACAGGTGTGCTTTCATTGCACCCATGGTGGCTGATACACTCCTCTGCCGCCAGCTGATGCTGACTGCCTTCAAGTGGATGCAGAAGCACAGTGATTATGATTTTGATTGTTACAGCTCCTTTACCATATTCAGCAGAACTGACTGTTTCAGTCACATACACAAAGCTGGCAGTTGTGTAACATTCCAGTGAAACGAACGTGTTTTAGCCAAAGACAGTAAAAGAAGAGTGTGCTGGCTTCTGCTGAGCTATTCTCTTGCTATTTTAACTCTGTAGGCTTACCTCAGGGAGATCAATGGCAACGTTCTGATCTAGATCCCTAGAGAAAACAGAACCTTATTCAGTATCTGAAGATATTCAACATCTGCTTGGGGTGGAGGCTTGCTCATTACATTTTCCAGAGGTGAATGATAAAACTGTATTTTTTATTGAAGAGGTTAAGTTTAGATAAAATTCATCAGACAATCAATCACAATTTTGCACTGCTTAAATTTTGGTGTAAGCCCCTAAAACCGGACTTGAAGCAGGACTCAGGGAGGGCACAGCTGTGCATGCTGCCTGCTAAAGAATTCATCTCATTCTTTCTTCATTGTGCACACACTTTTTCCTCAATACCCTTTTTTAGCACAAAACTGTCATTTGGACAAACTCAGAGAGGAAATGAGCAGGAAATGAACACTGCTGCATTCACAGAGTCCTGAACAGTACCAAGTAGCTAGCAACTCTTACTTGTCAAGCTTCTAGCAGGCTCACCATGGCAAGCTCTATTTCATCACCTACTAAACTCCTCTCCAAAAGAAGTGTCAGGTTTAGCAAAAATGGGCAGGAGCTTTCCATGCCAGGGCTCTGCTCTAGGGCTGGATGCCCAGCAGCCAGACTCTCCCCAGTAGCAACCAGCCTGACATGCAGGTGTACACCAGAGGGCACAGGGCTCACATCTGACTTACTCAGTGATGGCCTTCTTCTCAGAGAAAATCCTCAGGCAGAAATCTGCCTCCTGGTGCGGCTCAAACGTGGTTGGAACAAGAATGTAATCGCCTGGTGGCAGCTTGAATCTGTTAGACACTTCCCTTAAATTAATATAGGTTTTGCTCCTGGCCTTGGAGGGGTGGTACCTGAAGAAGTCTTTGCCCAAGTGTCCATCTCTGCCGGGGCTCTAAAAGGGCAAACAAAGGCAATGCTGCACCATTTGGTGTGTGCAGGGGCCATCCTTGCCCCTTTCCCAGTCACACAGCCAAACTCTGCCTGGCACAAGCCTCTCACCCGGGTGGGATCCTGACTCTCATCCCTTCATCCAAGTGCTTGCAGCAGCCCAGCTCCCACCTTATGGCAAAGACACACTGCTGGTGGTCCTTTCCCACCCAGAAAGCAGTCTAAGAGGATTCTGGGACTTTATCTTCCTGCTGAAATATTCCCTGCTATTGAGTGCCACAATCCCAGGCAGGGCGCCATGGAGCAGTGACAACAGATTTGCCAATCCCAACCTCACTTGGGGGGCAGGCACTCCTGCACCCCAAGAGGCTCCTAAGGAGCAACATCCCCTCTTTAAGAGCCAGGCAGGGGATGACAGAATCGTGGGGCCAAGGAGTCTACCTTGGGAACCCACGGCCCCGCAGGGACTCCTAAATCCTTCTCTGAGAGGACATCATCCCAACCATGTAAAAATACTCTGTGGGGCTTGATGTAACTGAGAAGATCATTTCATGAGCAAGGGCCCTAAAAATACATAATGGCTGGCAGGGGTACAAACCCAGAGAAAGATGCTAATACTGATAGTGCAGCTACGGCGCTTTAAAAGCAATAAAGTACCTCATAAATAGAGTAGCCGATGGTTAGCATTTCGGCGCCAAACTTCTTGAGTTTGCGGCGATTCTTCTGCATCAGCGCTGCTATGAATGTGCACTCATCTTGCCCGTCGTCTTTTTCTGTCAAATGCAGCTTGATTTGTGGGTTTGTCCAGAAAGTCTCTGCCAATGTAAAGAACACCAGAGAGTTCCTTGCCTCAGAATAATAAAACCACCATTACTACTACTAAAAGAAAAAATAAAAGAAGACAAAAAGGGCAATTAAGCTGAGGTTTTGCCCAAATTTAGTTTTTCCATTCGCTGTCATGCTTCTTTCCATTAAGCTATGCAGAAAATAAGCCAAAAGTTTAAAGTTCTTCATGGAACTAGGTGTAGAAAAGATTTTAGGCCTGATATTTTATTAAGTTACCGTGGTTTAAATAAAGTTGTTGGATGGGATTTTGTTAAAAGTACAATGCTACAATGATGCCATAGTGCTGGTGCCAATCTGGAGTAATACAGCTCAGGTCCATGCTGCCAGTTCAGAGCCACATAAACATGCTGGCTAAGCTGGATTTTTTTCTCATTTTACACTTACTGCTGCAATTTAAAGGACGTGTTTGGAGCTAGTCCTGCTCATGCAAATGTAAAGAAGGAGCAAATCAGATCCAATGAACCTGAGAGCAAAGAAAGCAGCTCTTTTACTGCAAACTCTCGAGTGGGACCATATGAACATTTGTCCTTTTGGCTGGTTCCTGCTAGCTGAGCATCAGCTGGCCTGGCCTGCACCAACAATTCTTGCTATGGGGTAACAGGAAAGGTGGCTGAGAGTGGGTAAAGACTTCAGTGCTGGCTTCTCATTTTCAAAGCAGTATCTATTCACCTAGGAAATTTCTACATCCTCCTGCAGTGGATCCCCGGACCCAGCTCCCCTGGTGGATGGTCACCTCCCACTTGTGTGCAGTGCTGTCGTCCAGGGCATCTGGAGTCAGGTTGCAGATCTCAACTTTATCGAAATGCACTTTGAAGTCTTCAAATTTCATCCTGAGCAAAAGACATGGAAAGGGACAGGCAGTCAATCACTTCAGTGAAGGATGCCCAGCAGAATTACTTACACCCTGGAGTCCGAGGGCCAGATCACCAGCTTGTGTGGATCTGAATAGTTTCAGTGATCATGGAGATATGCTGATGTACACCAGGGGAGAAACCAGCTCTCACTCACTGTGGTGTAAATCATAAGCAACCTTACCGTCTGGGTCTCATTCTGACATCTCTTAATACCTTTCTTTTTACACTATAACTCTATTGATTTTATTCAGTTACAGTTGAGCATAGGATGAAAAAAGGTGACACTGGCATAAAATCTGTGATGGAAAGAGTTATTTCATCAACACCATCCTGGCCTTAATGGCTGCACCTATATTGCCAAAAAGCCTACCAAAGTATGGCAGGCATCTGTGCAGGAGCTAAGTCTGCCTACAAAGCAGCCAGTGCCAGCCACATGACAGCACTACAGGGGAAACATGGTGATGGATTAGCCGAGCCATGGTATGATTAGTCTGTCTGCACTTCAATTAAAGTCACACTTGGGCCTCTGTTAAGGTGCCTAGTTTCAAGCTGCTCACCCTCCCCTCCTTTATGAGTGCCTAGGACCCTATCCTAGCAAAAACATACACCAAACATGAGAGGCAAAAAGGGTGTTTGGACTTGAGTAGTGGCTCCTACCTGCCCTTTAAGGTGGTATAGAAACACTGCTGCCTGTTACTGTGTCACATAGGTTCATTACGCATATTTTATACCCAAGGTGGACACCTATACTTGGCCACGGGAAGGAGGAAGCGAATGCCACAAGACTGATGTTTTTGAGCTGTTAGGCTGGGCTGGTTGAAACCAGACTGCTCAGCATGCCGAGCAGCAGATAAGCCATGTGATTTTATCTACCAAGTAAAAGGTCAATAAGATACCAACAGTCCTGCTGGACAAGGAGCCTTGTGTTCAGGACTGAGCAAACAGCCAAGAGAAGGGGCAGCCAGAGCCAGGCACCACTGGGCATGGCGTGCATCCCTGGGCAAATGGGACAGAGCAGGAAAGCTGAGAGACAGCAGCTTGCATGGTGGGCACTGCAAGGACAGGAGGCCCACTGATGCTCTAAGACTGAAGGTAGGCTGAACTTCCCTCTGTAAAAAAGCACAGGTATTAGGCCTTTCTGAGGGCAATTTAGCATCCAGATGTGTCCTCTGCCCCTCTTTCCATGGACCATGAAATAATGTACAGAAACTGATCTCTTCCCTAACACAAATTTTAACACCCATTCTTTTCCTCCAGTGGCCAATGCCTAACAACAGAATGGAGCAGCAGGAGAGCAAAAGCTCTCCAGGACTGCATTTTTATCTGCCACAGTAGCTGATAGGACCCCCAGCAAGCCCTCGGTGTAGCTCACCTGACCATTTTAATGTCTTTACCGATATATCACATTACTGCTCACGCAAAGTCTGTATGTGAAGCCTAATAGGGAAACTATCAAGGTGTGGCTTAGAGGGGGCAAAGAGGCAAACACTCCTTAGAGAAATACACAGAAGTCAAAAGGTATTAGGAGAAATAAGCCTGATGGACTGGGAGGAGGTTTAGCTGGTATCAAACTTGCCTGACTGGTTTTGGAAGCATTTCTTATCTTCTGCATATGATTTTTGTCCACTTAACCCCTTCAGTAGAAATTTCTGTCCCAGGGGTTTTTGTTTCTGCTCTGAATGACTGAGATGCTGGATGAGGAAGGTCAACATTTGTCAGGGTATGCTCAGCCTCATTAATTTTTATTTGTCTCCCTAGGGGACTTACTTAACTCTCAGCTTAGCTCTGCTGGACAGAATTTTTAATGTATTTCGTTACTCATTTGATGCCTACTAGCACGTTTGCACCTCCATTACACAGACAGGCTGTAAGTCGTACCCTGCATGGACTTGCTGAAGTTACTTGGGTTCCAGGTAAAGTCTTTGACTCCTTTTCTCTCACCCTGTAAGTTCCAGCTCTAGACAGGTCAAACACAGACAAAAAACCCCAAACCAAACACAAAAGCTTTTTGGAAAAGCTGCAAATGCCCTATTTCATTTGCAATGTCAATAGCAAAATAGCTCAAAATAGCCTAAATAAAAATATTTAAGTAATGGATCAACCACTGGACCGTCTTGCCTCCAGAGCTATAAAACTGGGGATAAATCATTTTACGTGGCTTAACGTGCTGCATTGTCTATCATAAATCATCTTTCAGGCCTAAAGTTGAGCTTTGGTTTAACTTGTATGAAAAATCTGGAATAGCCCTCTGCAAGGCTCTCTGGATTTACCTCTATGTAAAAGAGATGAGCATTTGGCCTTAGAAAATGTGATTAGACACATTGTCAGAAGCGCACAGCATGGTTGATATGGGGGGGGCATCATGTGCAAGTCAGCCATCTGCTCTGTCTGAGATTGTGAATTTGGCATGAGGAGCAATTCACACTTCTAAAGCAATTTTCACCACTTTTTTTTTCCCCTCTTTTAATTTCATCTTTTCTTTAAATTTTCCATCATTTCACACATAACTTCGTGTTCTTTTACTTTCTGTAACAAGTAGCATTGCTCCTCAGGACTCCCTTCCCTTCCAGCGTATGACTAGCATCAACCCTGAAGGCATTTCAAAGGTGACAGGGTGCAATACAATGCTCCTTTCTGTACAGCCTGCCTTTATTCATGGGAAGGATTTAAAGGGTGTTACATCAATGGGAGACACACAGTATTTGAAATATGCTAATGCCATTAACTAAGCTGACTTTTAAAATGCCTTTTGTTATTAAAATAGACACAGGAACGCATGAAACACACAGAAACCCAAGTTAGCATCCTAACCTGACCTCTCCTAGGCGGAAACGGAGCACTTTCTCACACAGAGACTTTTCTTATTGTTCACTTGCACCGTGATTTCTGACTAGATCCACACACTTTAAACCCCATGGCTTACCAGAACTCTCCATCATCCCGTGCTGCCTGAGACAGACGCCTCTGCTCTGATGGGCTGACTGAACGCCACTCCAGAGAGCTGCAAGAAAACAAACCCAAGCTTTACTATGGTATGTGGCTCAGAATGACTGGCTGGACACAGCAGGAGGCTGTTCTTCCACATGTGTTTCATTTGATGAGCTCACACAAAGAAAGCTGCATCTAAGAGGTTTCCCGAATCCTGCTATCACTCATGGTCGCAGAGACCTAACTAACATAGCTGGAAGCAGGACCAAAGATTCCGAAGCTGCTGTGGGGTGGTCCTGTGTGAGTTATTGCCTGCAGTCAGAGTTGGGACTGCTGTCAGATTCTGGAGTTGGGTATAAAAAGGCTATTGGTAAGCATCAAGATTTTGGTAAGTCACACCTCTCCTTAAATCTGTTTTCTATCTGTAGCCCCATCTCCTGCTTTATGTTTGTCAGTAATTTAGGATCAGATGTTTCTTCAAAATTGAGTCAATGGGAACTGAATAGGCTCCTTCCCCGTACAGAAAGATTTGCTGGAGTTACTGGGGTTCCAAGTAAAGTGTTTGCCTCCTTTTCATTCACATCTACAACTCCAGCTGTAGCAGATCAAAACCGAACAAAAACCTGACAAACCCTTTTGGAAAACCGGAAATGCCCTACCATATTTCCAACCTGACGTAATAAACAGGCAGTAGCAGGCCTCTTGTGTTGAGGATTTTAATTCCAGCAGCCACTACAAAATGTTATTACAGATTCTTGTATTGACCTGTGAGCCCCTCTGCACCTTGAGTTCCAGAAAACCTACCAAGTGCAGAATCGGAGCTCTGCTTTGCAGAGCCTTTTCAATAAACAGCAGGAATTGCCAGATGCCTGTCCTGATCTTAACCTCACAACATTTTGAGGTTCAATCACTCATTATATATGCCAATTATCCACATTTTTATTTTTCAAGATAATGAAGGGTCAGAGCTGGTGTGGAAATATTTCATTAATTTCTGAGTCATGTTAAGGACAGGGTCACTCAAAGTAATCCTGCAGATGACTTTGTGTCTCAGCAATTTTAAAGGGCCAGGCAGGTTACGGCTTCTGTCCTCTACATCTGTATGAATACAAAAAACATGATGAAAGAAAGTGAAGCAGAAATGAAGCTCTATGTGTGTGCAAAAATACACCGAAAAGTGTACGTTGGGGGAGAATGCAGTGTTGGTTTTTACTATACCTTTTTTCTTTTCTATTATCTGCACTTTGTTTACATTTGGTAGTAAAATCAGACTGGTTTTCAGACCAATCCTATGGTGCTTTTGGGTTCTTTCACATCTTTGGTAGGTACCACATTGAAAGGATCTCATTGAATGGTCATATATAACCTGTAAGGTTCCTGCATATCCCTAATGTGTTTAGAAACCAAGATCAGTAAATGCAACTAGAGATTCATAAGCTACTTAAAGGGGGTAAGACAGTATCAGTTTCCAGCTTATCTGGAGTAGGACAAAGTACAGATGTTGTGTTACAAGTACTACAGCAACAGCCTTGTAAAAATTGAACGAAAATTCACTCTAAGTGTATTATTTTCCCCATCAGTAGTGTCTTAAAATTAACTTATCTCATTATTAAAATTAACTTATTCAATATTAATGAATATTTTTTGCTAATGCTAGATTTTGGTGGCTAAACAGCTTTACAGTGTCCCCATAAATGGGCAGCTCTGAAAACACCAGGGGAGACATATTAGTACGGCAGTAACATTGGTATGCATGTGCAAACTCTTGATTTCATTTTCTGTGGAATAGCTGGGGTTACAGAAAGCCAGCTGTGGAGCAGCAGCTGGGATTTTGCCCTTGCAAGGCCAGCATGTATGGGACAGCTCACGCACTTGTCACTCCAAGGGCCATTCCACTCGACCTGTCCCCAGGGGTTCCTTATCCTTATGAGCTGCACTTGCAGGCCCCGATAGCTCACCTGGAGAAGAGAAAAATAGAGAAAACATCAAGTGTCAGCTAGGGAGCAGGACTTCTCCCGTGCGCAGAGGCTGGGCAAGCCGGTGTAACATCTGGGCAAAAGGTGCAGGCTGCTAAAGGAGATGTGGGAGGGAAATGTTGATGGGAAGTTGGATAAACCCCGAGGATAACTCCCCCTACCACCTGAGGTCAAGGGACATTCCCTTATCTTTCTCCTTTGCGCTGCTGAACGTACCTCATCAATGCCAGTCACCGAGTAAGCATGGCCCTTTATAAGGCCAAAGGGGGTTTTGGCTTCTGACTCGGCAGCGCTGCTGGTCTGAAATAAGGAAAAAAGGTGTGAATCTCTCCTTTCAGAGTGAGATTGCAAGTGGTGCCAACTGGTCCCTTTCAAGCATCAGGTGGGAGCTCAGCGACTAACTAGTAATGTGAGCAGACAACTTGGTTGTCTGCTCGATGCAGACAGTGATGGTGCAATGGTGCCCTTTGAGCCTTTGAGGAAAGGATTTTTTAATTTAGGTTTTTTTAAGCATTGCTCACACATAAGGAAAACAAGGTGGTTCCAGGCTGAAACACCTTCTCTGCCCCTGGGATTTTGTATCGACATCATCTACGTTTCCGGATCTCAATCTTAACTCCCATTCAAATGTAGTTTATGTCAGCTAAGGAATGGTGAAAGCTGCTCTCAGACTGAGGTCAGGTGTGATATGGTCTCATTTCTTATGAAAAGATATTGATGGAGAGGTGATGGCAGAATTCAGGGCTGAAAAAACCCCAATATTGTAGTCTCTGGAACCAATAAGTCCTCAAAAAGCTATGGTCAATTTTAATGCTAAGTGACCAAGTAAGGTAAGAAATACAGTTCACTCTCACCAAGTGCTCGTACTCATGTCATTATTGCCTTAAATACAGTGACCATCACCTGCTGAAAAGTGATAAATCTTCTCCTTGTCATTTAAACAACTGTAAGAAGGACTACATTAATACTAGGTATCCAATCAGTTCATAGCTATTATTTGTAAAGTTAAGTGCATATTCACCTACTGTCTTAAATTTTTTCAACACTGGAACCACAAAGCTAAACAGAGACATTCAGACCCTGTTTCTTACTTACATCAATGGAGCAGCCCACCATGGAACATCTTTTCAGAGCTTTCTCTAGGATTTCATAGAAATTGTCAGGAGCCTTTTTAACCTCATACATTTCTCCTACGCCCCCAGTGAAATCCTCCATGGCTTCTATTGTGCTGCCTCCTTTCAGAGCCTCGTAGCTGCCGTTCAGCCTGGAAAACACATGCTGACCATAAGACATGCTTTCAAAACTCTGAAGAAACCCATGTTTGAGAACTTTCTCACATGTGCATGAAATTACAGCAATGGCACTGAAGTCAAAAGAAGTACCCCAGAATGCACCCAGGATGTATGGGAGGAGTATCGGGATCAGTCTGCTTTCTTTGTTAACTGCATTTTTAATTCATTCATTTCTCCATATCCCTAAAGCCTGGGGTTTTTCTTTCTTTAGTGTCAGTTGCCTGGTTGGCAAGGACTGAACACCAGTGTGTGTCAGTGGCTTGCTACCTGCCAAATCATTTAGAAAGTCAGAACCATCAACTGAGGTCTGAGCAGAGACACAAATGTCAGGATTCAGGCTTTGATGAAACTCTGTTGCTGTCAGCTAGGGGTTTATCTAATGATGTGCTGGAAGCTGGACCAGCTCACAAGAGATCTTGTGATATCTTGCTCTTTAGCTCAGGGCAACAGCAAATGCAAAAAAAACACTTCACTGCCACCAAAAAATACTGGATAGAAGCTGTTCACTGGAGTTGTGAATAATGTATGTACACGTTGTGCTATATACACATTGTGCTATATACACATTGTGCTATGTACACATTGTGCTATATACACATTGTGCTATGTACAAATAGCGAATTTATGCATCTGCAATGACTTACTTGGCATAGGCTTTCTCTAGTAAGGCACTCCAAAACTCGTTGCGTTCAGCCGAGTGCAAGAAAACCAACCGGCCATTGAAGGTGGGTAATCTGTCATCAATCACGACATCCAGCCACTCGTTGTGCTGCCAAAACTGTTTAGAAAGTATGGGGTATGAGTTTGCTGACAGCATGTCATTTCCTGAGCGCAGGACTCCGGCGTCCCAGCACTTCCAATTGCAAGTCATAGGCTTGATTAGAAGTCATATGTATACCATCCATTCCCACTATAACATATTAGGCTGTTCTGAAGGAAGGGTAATATATCATAACAAAAGACTAAAAGACTAAAAGCACAGAGCTTTACTGTAGCTCCCTGTCTGGATAACACAAGTGGTCACCACATGATTCAAGTCACCTTTGAGACACACACGTATTACATATCCCACTACAATTCCTTACATCCTAAGTGGAGTTTGTGTGCCAAGGAAAATGTGACATAATTTCTAAAGCCATACATCTCTCCACAGGGCAGAAATGGCATGCCTGTGGGAGACTGACATAGCCCACTAGGCTGTTTCTCAAAACATGAACAGTGTGAGCTCAGCAATCCATGTTTTTTCAATTCCTCCTCTGCAATAACTGGCAACCCCACTGCAAAATAGACCATGAAATATAATGACAGAAAAGTTCTCATGCTGTGCCATCTTACGTGATGTGTTTATCTTACCTGGAAGTGAAATATTCCAGCATAATCTGGCCCAAAATTTTGATCCAGTGGCACTACTCTTGATAGTGTTTTTTCATTCAGTGTGAGAGAAGCTATGGCTGCTAATAGCCAGCAGTCACCTGTGAATTGAGAAAAGGTACAAAACTCCTCATTTTCTTCCCTTCAAGAGGATAAAAGGTGGTTTAGGGCCTAGAAAAGATATTATGGAAGTTAGCTTCCACCCCTCTTGAAATCCAAAATACAACCTGTGTGTCCCCAGGAAGCATGCCCCTGTCTGACCAGGGTAGACTGCTGCAGTTTGGAGGTGCTGGTAGACAAAAGGCTCCCTTGTGCTCACAGTACCCTCACATGGAGATCCTTCCCTGATCTAGAATCCCACTGCACCAGAATGGTCCCTGGCAAGGATGGGAGGGTGCTATCAAAAAGATGGCTGCAGGCAAGGTGAGCATGGCTCACCTCCACCTTCACTGCTCCCACCAGTTCAGGAGGGACAGCATTCCCTCAATGTGTAAAGATATTCTTGCTGCTGCTCATGGGGTGTAGGCATGAGTGCATCCACACAGGGAGAATCACTCACCAAGATCCCCTTGGCAAATATCTGTTCTTGTGGCTCCTCCAAGGATAAACTTGGGGTCTTTGACAATGTCCTGTGGGAAAGGGAGAGAGACACAGAAATTACTTGGAACATGCCAGGAAAACATCACCAACGCTCTGAGCCCAGATGTGCAGCATGGTGTATGTGCCCCATGGGCTGTATTATCCTGCAGAGGTGTAGCCACCACAAAAATCTAGGTGGGGAACCCTTGCTAATTAATTACAGCATGGAGCAATTAAAGAATCAAATATCTTCATATTTTTTCTATTTAGTCAGCTGTTACTGAAAGGCCGGAGTTCTCTATTCATCTGTAGGCAATTGTTCAAATATCAAAGCACAACCTGGTCCAGAATCTCACTGTTAGACTAAAACCCTGCTTAATGGCTTTTTGTTTGTGGTTTTTGCCCCACAGTGTCTGGAAAAATGAAAATTGTCAATTTACTTTTAAACACCAAGGTAAAGCCTTTTCTTTACCTGCACATGGTACCTGGAACATACAGTGTCTGACAACCATGAGACCATTTCCTCCTCAGACAAGCAAACAACAAAGGCAGAGTCCAGCCTTGTTTGTTTTATAGAAGAGCTAACACTACCCACCCTTGTGTGCTCATACGGACTGTTGCTCACAGGGGCATGAAAGCCATTCTCACGCATTCACTGTTCTAGTTCAACTACTAGCACCATGGCTGCATAGAAAAATTAGAGTGGTAAACCACTAAATGTGGCAGGAATTTGCCTCTCTTTCCATGGACTGTAAATTGAATTTGATTGGACTGAATAGAAAAGGGAGGAGAGGGTATCTAATATATTATCATTCAATACTAATACATACATTAGCTAATATGCCTGTAGTTAATGGGTCTGCCCTGATACGTTGTTGCAGACCCTATGGCATGAAGCAGAACCTTTTGCCTAAGTGACAGAAGCTTACAAAACCAGAAGAAAATTAAAGAGGGGCAAAATAGAAGAACACATTCAGTCATTTAACCCCTGCGTTTGCCTAGAAGGAAACTGGGCTGCTTTTGGTTCATATCACTGCATTTTGTGTGGCCATCAGAGCAGGATATTGATAGTTCTGTTGTGCTTCCTGCGCTTAGTGAACCAGCACTGCTCCTGTGAAGCTCACCCTGCAGAGGCAATATTCAGGAAGAAGCTGGTTTGCATACGTTTTTGTTTGCCTGTGCTGGGGAGAAAGTGGTGGCCAGGTTGTGCCTCAGCCACCAGTAACCCAGGGGGGAGGTAACACGGTACATCCTGTCACCAGTGTGTGGAGCAAAGGGGAATCAAACAGCAGCCCCTCCTTACCTGGCCCACCTGCTTGTTAAATACACTCCATATTGTTGGGACTGGATGTGAACAATAAAAAACACAGCTCATTGCCTTTACACATCAATATAACAACAGCTGATAAAGTAGCTGATCTTCAATAACATGCCTTGCTTTAGCACCATTGCTCCTAGGGAACATAATTCTTGTGACAAGAAATGTATTTAGCTGCTACCAGGAAACTCCACGTGTTAGCAGTGGACAAGATAAGAAACCTTTCCACTGACATGAGTATGAACAGTAGATTCATGGCTCATTGCTTATTACACAGCTCTACAACTGACGTATGGAAAAATATTTTCAATCATCTCTTATGTCAAAGCAAAAAAAAGAAGTAAAAAAATCAATAAAAAGGGATAGAAAGGATTTTGGCTGGGCCTGTGTCACCTTCTCTGCTACACAAAAGAAAACCACAAAATACAGTTTTTGAGTGTATATTGCAAAAATAATGTTAATTTTAAGGGGATTTTCAGACTGGAAGGTGTAATTATGTATATCAGGGCTTTAGCATATTAAAGGACAAAACCCAAAGGTGGGTCTTGCATTCATAAGCAGCATACAGTAATTCATGGATTTGCCGGTGCAAGGATATTACCTACAAGTGGGGACATGCAGTCCTCACAGAGATGAAACGAGGTGGCCCATAACTCTCCTGATGCTACATCAAAGCTGTGTTTGTTTAGACTCAAAAAGAAAACAAACTGCAGCCCCTGCACCTGTCTCACATTGGTAGACAGGGTAAAGGGAGACCTAAGACAGGTTGAGGGTGAGGCTATTTAGGTGGCCTTATTTCTATTTGTGATTACACCAGTTGCCAATGGCTGTTCTTACTCGGAGAATTTCCTTCTTACTTCCTTCTGCAGACCATAGATTCATTTGGCATTGGTAAAACACATTTGTCTTTCTTTTTTTTTGTTTTTGTTTTCTTTTCCTCATTCTTCAGCTTATATGTCTGGCGTTCCCAGACACTGAACTGTTGAATTTATCGCAGCAGTTGTAGTTAGATGGAAAGGAAAGGAAAGGAAAGGAAAAAGGGGAAAATACAATGAGAAAAGGGTCTTCTGTTCTTTGGATTTTTCTAAAATTTTGATAAATTACAGTTTCAAAGGTTTTATTTGTAATGAAAAGGGATTGCTAAAGAGAATTGCTTTCTGAATCTTAGCACACTTCAGAATTATGTAGAAAGTGAAATGTTCATTTGGTAGAGATCCACATAGCTCATTGATTGCAGTAGGAGGTTTACAGATTAGAGCTATCCGAGGGTCTTGTTCACATTGTGTACAAACGCGTATACATGCAGGTACATGCATGTCAAAATAACAAGAAAGCCTTTTCTACTCTCATTACTAAAGATTAAACTTTAGCAGAGTGTAAATCTGAAGACTGACATTACCCTGCAATTACCCACATATATTGTGCTACACTTCATCCAAGCTATTGTAAACTACTGTTAAGAGAGGTGGTAAAAACCACTCACTGTGAAAAGCAGTTTGAATGCAGATACCCTACACAGAAGCTGTGCTCTTGTGCTCACTATCTCCAGCACCACAGCCTTGCCAGCTCAACTGTGGCAGCTAATCTGGGTCATGCTCCAGGCCTATATCCCGCTTGCAGAGTAAAATGTGTTACCTTGAAATGGTGTTGCAGTGCCTTTATGTTGGTGCTGTTCCTGATGGATAATAGAGATGAAAGTGACACAGCTTAAATGCTGAGGAGCCAGAGAAGAGCATAACTTAAACCCTGCCCTTACACATCCCCTCAGACTCCCCTGAGCCTTATTTCTTGCTGTGCAGCTCACTGAAGTTCACCTTCCTGCATGTGGGAATTGGAGTGTAAACTCAAATCCCGTTTCAGGCAATTTATTCTGTAAATGTTTCCAGTTCGATGTACAAAGATCACAAAGAAGACTGCAACAGCTACAACAGACAGATCGCTGTCCCTAGGTACCACGCACAAGGACACACAAGCTCGCAGCTGCTCCTGATCACAAGTTCAACTATTGTGAAACCCCAAATGGAAAAAAAGACAAACTAGAACCTGATGGCTGCCCCAAGGAAAAACATTCTTTCTGATTTAATGTTACAGGCACTTGCATTTCTTATGCCCCACAGCACTCCAGAGCCACCACACCAAAAGCATCTCAGCCCCACAATCCCGTCCTGTGCTGGGGACCAGCCCTACACCCTATCTGGCTTTTGGGGCACAGGTAGGCAAAGCAGGCAGCAGTGCCTGCAGGGGCTGCACTTGCCATGTGTAGGGATCTCCTATTTTTCATAGCTGAAACTTTTCCAGGAGAATAGCTTTAATTCTGCTCCACAGTGGCACTATGTTAACTATCATCAGAGGCATTTGAATGCCTGTCATAGCAGATTAAGTTAAGCCAAAATTTAAACCCTTCTTTAAGCGTATTTTGTTCTTTTTCTCCCTTGGTTCTTTTTCTCCCAGCGTCGCCAGAGGGGAGTTTTCTACTAAGGGAGAAGCTTTCAGACTATGAAGAAAAAGAGAATAAATGTCAGTCATTAGCAAAGAAATGAAATTAAATGTACCCACAAATTTTCTGTGGCTATTAGTTACGAAGATAAGTGGGAAGAAGGAACCTGGAGTGATGCTGGATTTGTGATCTGAGAACATGTGACTGTTGAAGCTTCAGGCTCTCACTGTGTTACTAATGATTGTTATGCAAGATGCATTAAGAGATACTTTTCAAGCCCTTGGCTACTGCTGAATGGCTCAGTAACCCTGGCATGTATCTGTAATCTCTCAGTGTTTCATGATGGAAGAGAGGAAGTATAAGAGTCTCATACTCTGAAAGTTGAAAGGTTTGAATTTTTTAAGTTTAACCTTAATTACGAGTTTCCTACATTAACTGCACTTGATTTTCACACAGTTAGAACAGCACCATAATGTATTCTACCCTTAATTCCTTGCACGTCCTCTTATTTTCATCTTAGCTCTTTGGCAATCATGTAGGAGAGAAGGCTGATTACCAGTTGTTTAAGAACGTACATAAATACACATCCATAGTGTGACTGTACAGTGAGCTACATCTGAGACATGGTGTGAACCCTTCCGGCCCTCTCATCCCACAGCTTGAGCAAGTTGTGGGTGACATCCCAACACTACACCACTTCCCCTGAGGTGGGAAGTGTCCTCCCTGAACTTCATCTCCCTGAACACACCATGATTTGGTGCAATCCCAAAGCACAGCAGGGTCTGATTTTGGCAGGATGAAAGGCGAGAGCTCAATGTCATACTCACCCCGGGCCTCTTCCAGATGAAGGGAATAGGTGGCTTTTCACTGAAGAAGAGAGAGGAGTCACAGGCAGGAAAGTCAGGATCCTCAAAGAGGACCCCCCTGCCCAGGCACTCCTGCTTCAGCTCCTCATAGGCCTTCCCCGAGCTGTGTGTGGCACATGCAGTACCAGGCAGCGCCGGTGACCTTGGCTTCAAGTCCCGGTACAGGTAGGGCATGGCTCCTTCCCACCTGTCAGAGAGGTCCCAGGGAGCCGAGGCTTGGCAGGAGCAGGCAGAAAAAGAGGGAGCAGTAATACCTCTAGTGTCTTGTGAAATAAAGGGCAGAGGAAAGGAGCGGGCTGTGGGGAGCTGG
>JANHGB010025291.1:0-29525 GCA_026283785.1 Coracopsis vasa | reverse complement strand
GGTTCTCAGCTGTCCAGCTGATGGCACGGATCAGGCGTATTAGCTTGGAGGAAAAGACTGAAGTTAGCCTACATCTTGCAGGGTATGACTTCTGGTAGAATGATCTCAAGCTTTTCTGTGTAAGGAAAATGCAGCCTAAGAGGCAAATGCTGTGCCTGGGTGCAGACTGTCCTGAAGGACACCCCGCAGTGCCTCTGCAAAAGCACTTTGGAGCTAGCAAAGGAGCTGAGGGATTTCGTAGTGAATTGATTCTCTGAGCTTTTACCCTCGGTAAAGGGAAGGGAGGGAATGTTTGTGCTGCAGAAGGCTCCTAGTAGCTTATACCTACTGCTCAGAAGATATTAGAGTGGCTCAGCTGAGATATTTTAAACCAGCCTTGGAAGGTGGTATTGTCTCTGATAGCAAGGCCTCCTTCCCTATACAGTAGAAGTGAATAAGCATTGTAATGATGAAATAGAGGAAAGGAAGGTGCCACAAATACCCTCTGTTACTTGCTGTCCAAACCCTCTAGTTAAAATACCAGCCATCGTTTCTAAAGAGCTTATTTTTTCCCCCAGGGGTTTCTAGGTGATATTTCGTCACTGCGATTTAGGAATTACTCAAGTTTCTGTTGGGCAGTGTGAACCACACAAGAAGTCTTGATCTTCATCACTCGTGCACTGTGGCCTGAAAGCGTACTTCTGCACTGTGTGCTTTTTAGTGGTGAAGCTGTTTATTTTGCAGTTGATCTCATTTCAGGTATGCCTCTTCCTAGGGACAGTTGGAATAAGACAGGGCACTGAGAAAGGCTAGGCATCAGAAACAGCTGTGGGACTTTCAGTGAGGGACAGGACTGAAATTCATGCCCCAGTTCCCCCCAGCAGTGTTTATTCTTGGTAACTTTCGTACAGGTAGTATGAAACCTCATGAGAGCAATGCTACGGAGGAATCCTGCTGAGACATGCGTAGCGGTGATGTATGTCAGGGCCCTTAATTCTTCTGCTGCAAGTGGAGTGTTCATTGGCTGCTGTGCTGGTGGCATAATTTTGCCCTAAGTGATTGGACCTCATGAAATAATAGTTATTGCTTGGAGCTTTTACAAATAAGAAGTAGAGCTTTAAATGAATTATACCTGTCATCCTCTTTCCTGTAGAATAAAAGCGTTCATCCCATTAGAACCTATTATAATGAAATAAATGCTTCGGCATACTGTCCATTATTTTTTTACCTTTATCTAGTTTAAGTGTATTATCAGTGATACACGCCAGACTGACAGCAGGAAACCAATGTCCTCTATGGACTCATAGAAAAGACATAATACGTACATAAATACAAACCGCATCTTCTTCATCCGGCTACCACACCAGTATGTGTCAGCTCCATCCCAAGGCACTGCGCTCAGAAGGTGGAGAGTATTTCGGTATTTGTTTGGTCAGTCTCCCTCTGAAGCTGCTATGAGTTCATATAGCAGCAGAAACTGTGCGGGGGGCCTATTTACAACAAACTTAGGACCACTTCATTTGTCACAGCACAATAAAATAGCTACCATCTGCTAATGACTTATCAACCTGGACCAGAAAGGAACTGGAGACCTGGAGGGTGAAAGGTTGTAAACTCCATTACAAATCCTTGCTGTCATGCATCTCCCATCCTCGCGCTTTGTTGTTCATGTGAAGAAATTGTAGTTTAAAAAAATCAGTTTGGCTCTATTGAAATTGAGCTACCTATTTGTCAGTTGCTTTTTTAAAATAGAGACAGACTGAGCTTTACCCAACATTTGGGTTAAAATCATTTATTTAAATTGAGCTATTGATTTATTAAAAAAAAAAAAAAAAAAAAAAAAAGAAGTCCCCGGGGACATGATCTTGCAAAGTGCAAAGCATCTTTATCTTCTACTGAAGTTGGGGAATCGGGGCACTCAGGGCTTCTCCTGGAGCCTGCCCTTCAAAGAAAAATGCTCTAACAATATACGCTTTGTCTTTCCCATCTATTATGCAATTGAGCACGTTATGTCACTAAATGAGCTTGCTGCCAGAAAAAAGGGGAGGGGAGAGAAAAAAGGGCAAAAGATTACATACCATTTCAGAAGGGTTTTTTTTCTATTTTTCCCTAAACCAGAGTTAGGTTAACTGGGATTTTAGTGCATGTCGTTGCTAGCCCGTTAAGGAAAGGATCTGTTTGTAGTACTCTTAGCCCTGATGTCACAGGCACAGCAAGGACATCAGAAGGAGGAGTCAGATTACAGTAAGAATGGGCAGTGCAGCATGCAGCCGGAGTAAACGCTAAATCAGACAGGGATTGTATCAGGGATAAGACTGCCTGCAAAGCGCTCATCCTGAGGAGGCACACTGCTCACTCACGCTTCTTGTGCTGGGAAATTTCCACATAATGTAGAATGAAAAAGCTCCGTTTTACATGTCAGCCCTGTGCGGGAGCTAATGCTGAATACACAGCGGTGGGATCCTGACTGCGTGATTAATGAGAAACATAATGTATTTTGGTAAGTGTTAACTGTGATGTAATTCTGCTTGTGCTCACATTATCAATAGGAGTGATTATTATAAATTTCAGATTCAAGAACATTTTGTGCTGGCACGCACCTAAAACTGACAACTGGGGAATCCTGTCGGCTTTGCAGTTTTGAAAGGATTCCATTGTCTGAGAAATTTTCTGTTTGAGTGGGCTACAGCATAGTTTTAGCAGCTTGAAAAATAAGCCAGATAAGATGAACTCATCTTCGGTTTGCTTTAAATGAACTTGTGTTTCATCTGCCGAGAGGGGATGAGAAACGGTTGTGAGGCATGGGAAGTTTTAGCCGAACTTAATGTAATGGACAAGCTGCTACTGCACTGTCTGTGGTGGGGAGGCACAGTAAGCCTTGGTATTTCATTCAGCTTTTAGTTTGAAGAATTCAGAGATGTAAAGGCAAAACAATGCTTGATTTGCAGTGGTATGTTTGCCAAGTACTCTGCATTATGCAGATCCCCGGTGTGGGGCTGGCTCCTAGCATACCACAAAATGCATGTTATTTTAAGCCTTTAGAGGTTTCAGAGCTGTTAAATATTTGTGCAGAGTTTAGTTTTGTTGCTTGATGGAAATGTTCCTTAGGCTTACAGCTGAGCTGGCTGCGTACCCTAAAAACATGCTGGAGCGTAGAGCTATGTCTAAGCAATGTAGTGCTGGTGCTGCAGAACTGAGCTGGGAGGTACAATTGCGATATAATGCTGCAAGTTAGTGCTGCTAAATAGCAAGAAAAAGAAATAGGAAATTGAGTTGTGTGATGGAAAAATACTATTTCTGACTATTTCAAATCTCATCGAGCCTCAGTGTTAATTTATAGCTGCATAATACTTAGAATGAACACAGAGTAGAGAGTTGGAGGATTTCTGGGACATTCAGCAGCTTTCTCAGTTTCATTAAATATTGAATCAGGAGTTCTCTTCAAACTTTAACAGATGAACTTCCGTAATATTCTGAGCCCTGGCACAAGAGTACTGTGCTTTCTGGCATGCCATGCATTATTTTCTTATTTTCATGAAATAAATATTTGAGGAGGTGTGTGTGTGTGTGGGGGGGTGTCTTTAACAGTGAAACCCATCAGTTATTAAAGCAGATTGATTTTGTCTGTCCTAACAGAAAAAATATGCATTGGCTGTGTTGTCAGAACTGTTCAGAGTCCCTTTCAAAGATAAACGTGCAATGTTTTGGCTTTGCCATGTTTTGCAAGGACTGAGGAACAAAAGAGAAGCATTATGGTATAGGGTTTGAGTATGTGGATGAAGTCTCTTCACCATTTTTTCACGGTGGCATTAGGTTAATTTCTTGCTCGTTTCTTTTGGGTTGTTTTTCTACCTTGAGTATCATTGCAAGCACAAGATGGATTTTTTCTTTTCAGTCAGTTGCCTGTGTACTAGGATTAGAAGTTATGGTTTCCTGAAGTTATACGGGTTAGGGTATTAGGAATATGCTAGCTGTATGGTACCTAATTCTATCTTTTTTTCTGTGCATAATTTTCAGAACCATGTAACAATGATCGAACTTATTTTGGTGTTATTCCTTTGAAAAAAATACAAACCACTGTTTCACATGCATATTTGTTTTCTGGTGCAACACAGGTTTTTAACTGGAACAAACTGGATTGTGTTTCCTTTCTGCTCTGTAGGAAATTTCACTTCTGAGAGTAGAGCTGAAAGTTTCTGTTAGGCAGGTTCTCAGTCTGCTTTGTTCAGCCTGACGCTTCCTTTAATCTGAAGTTTCAAACGAATGTTCTTATTTCTGTCTTTTGCATAACAAAGCATGAGTTAATGGGGATAATGTTTACCTGTGGTTGTTCTGGGTGTTTTCCTGCTCCGTCTGTGAGAAGCCAGAACATCTGTAATCTCACCTGTCCCTGTTGTAACACATACTGCACAAAGCAGTATGGCACAGAGCCGGATGAAAGCTTGATTGCATGCATCGTGCACCAATTTTGACTTAAAATTGCTATAGACATCATGCAGACAATATCAGGATTTTGTATTTGCTGAGGAAAAAAATAATTTCCTTTTACTATTAGTAAAGAATTCTGCGGTACTTTTCTTTTCTCAGGATATTCTACTATTAGGCTACCAGAAGTATAGGAAGGAAAGAAAAAGAAAGCATTTCTGCATGTTTGTATGCCTCTTGCATGATTTTCTGGGCATTCTTGTTTAATTGCTGCTGATGTAAGGTGGCATAATAGGAACACACATGTACAGGGTTAAGATTGAAATAAATACAGAATAAGCTACCATGGACCTAACCCTCCAAAAGTGTGATTACTATAGAGCATGAGTTAACGGGTCAAGTGAGGTTCTTAACAATCAGAGGGAAAAGTTGTTAAATTCAGGAATCAACATAGTGTTTATTGCTTTCTTTAAAGCTGAAGTCTCCCAAGAAGATTTTGGGCTGAGCTATTCTAGTATTCTACTGCATTACAATATGTATATTCTATTATTTGAGCTGAGCCTTCAAATAACTAAACTTATTGTGATCCTTCTAATTGCACGAGCCTTTCTGTTACATTGCACCAGAATTTTGATAGAGTGGTTTTAATAACTAGTAATTTTCACTCACCGTGCTGTGCTTTAGAGTTTGTTGTTTGGTCACCGTGGATACATTTGTTACTTATTGAGTTGGTTTTGTATTCATCATTTCAAGTTGAACGGAAATATGGAATGGTAATAATAATAATAAAAATCCTACAAAATGATGTAGTATGTTTATAGAGTAAGCCAAAAGCCAATGAAAATAGTGAATTTTTGTTAAGTGTTCTAATATGTTGGCATTTTGCACTTAGAACATACATACCTATCCAAAGCAACTTTTGCTTGCATTTTTCATTGAGTTAATAATTTAGCGTAAGATAAATCAGTTGCGACCAATCTCAGCAGCTCTGAGAAGAGAAACAGTGGGTGGCTGTCAGTGCCACAGTGCTGATGTTGCACGCTGATAAAGGGACCTCCTTTAGTCCTGCTCAACACGAGGGTTCTTCTGTGGCCTATGGTCATAGCTGGACGCTGCCACCTCTACCTTAAAAGGTCCTGTGGGGCTGCCTTGGCTCGGCCGCCTCTCCATCATCATGCTTTCCTTGGCGTGGCAGCGCGGGCGGCTCATGAGAGCTGTCTCGCCCTGCGAGCGTGATGGCCGCGGCGGCCGTCCCTCAGGCTGGGCAGTCAGTCTGGTCGCTCAGGTGGAAAGCAGTCTTCGCTGTTCCAGAGGGGAAGGGGGGAGAGCTTCTGGTGTGTGCTGTGCACCGGCGCCACGCTTAGCGGTCGTCAAACCGGAGGGAACGCTGCAGTGATATTGCAGTTATGGGACAGTGATCACTGGTCCTCAGGGCTCGGCAAACCCTGACTGGAATCGAGAGCAAAGCCAATCCTTCACCCTCACCACCAAAAATATCATTCATGTGCCCCCATATCTTCCTGTTACTGCAAATAAGCTCAATTAAAAAAAACCCAAAATTAATATTTACAATGAAAAGGAGGAAAAAAAAAGCAAAACCTTATACTTTTTTTTTTCTTCTTTTCCACCGCTTTTGAACCTATTACTGTTTTAAGTATCCTCCGTTCTCAATGTTTCCATTCATATTGTACAAGAAATCTGAAATATCGGGATGAAAATTAGTATCCTATGGAATAATATAATAGAACTGTTAAGGGGAAACAACAAACAATCTTTGCCTGAATATGCCATCATGTTTCTGTTTGCATGCTGGCTGTTTTCATTTTCGGTGGTGGTTTTTGTCAGTCAGCGTTGTAGAGTGTAGTAATTCGTCTGCATACATACTACTATTCTGAGTATCACTTTATATTTTTGGAACATTTTCTTGTAGAAAAGCTTCATGCTGGATGAGTCACGAAAGGAAAAAGAGCACCACACCCCCACACCCCCCAAATCGCACCACCTCTTTAAAGAAAACACACATTGTACAAGTCAACCAACCAACCAACAAAACCTGTTTCAACAGTTTCCGTGAAAATATTTAGTTGTCACTGGTTTGTTTTTACATCATATTTCCCTAGGTTAGACACTGTGGAGGCCTTTTGTATCATTTCTGTTTGTCTTCATTTAAGGCAGGATGCATCGGTGATGATAAGTCTGTGCTTTTAAAATGTTTTGGGAAACACTGATACTGGGTTATTAACTGTGTTTTATCACCAGCCATCCGCAATGAGAAAGTGTGGTTAATATATAATGGATGCTGTATGTGACAGAAGAATTCAGCTGAGCAAGCCAATATATAGGATCTTGAAATCTGTGTGAGTCTGTTGTTTATACTTGGAATATAACAGCCTCCTGGGCAGTGAAGTTCATATCTTGAAGCACTGAATAATCATTAATGCATGTATGCATAATAATAATTAATAAAAAATCCTGTTTGAACTTACAGAAACTGCTCTGTGGCAGATTGTAACCTTTTAGATTCTATTACAGAAACTGTTCATTTAAAATACCTCTAAATATATCTAGTATGTTGCCATAAATAAAGGGTGATTTCACCATATCACACGCACAAAACCCCTCGTTTCCAACCCAAACCATTCTATGATTCTACGATTCCCAGTGTTACCCTTCTTGAGGGTAGTACAATTGCTCCAAAACCAAAATTAGAATTAATGATTTCTTGCTTCATTAGAGAAGATTAGATCACAGTTGCTTCAGCTGAAGGTCTCTGTGTGTGTGTGCGTGTGCACAAGCAAGCGCGCATGTGACTGTGTCTGTACATATTTTAACTGGGATGACTGTAGAATTTAGTCTCGTATCCCTTCTTAGCCAATGTCTTGCTTCTGTTAAGAAATTAAATGTTGTGTAGAAACCAAGTTTTTTTAGTTTTTGTTACAATGTCATACCTTTATCCTTTTCATCTCTTTTTCTAAAAGAGAATTCATATAAAATATTTTCATAAAGTATTTTAAGAAGACCCTTTGAACATGGAATTATTTGAGAGTCATGCGGCTTCTACATCTCTATAACTGTATGCAGATATCCTTCCATATTGTTTTGATTTTTATTTATTTTTAAATAACCTAGTGAAAGCTCTAGAAATTTCTGTAGTTACAAAAATGTTAAGCAAGTTACAGGAATCCTTTCGAAGCTTTTGCCTCTCATTGTGCTAAAGGAAATGGTGGTACTTGCGGAAGAAGAAATATATTTGGACTTGATAAAGGAAATATTTCAATTTCGTATTAGATTGTGACAAGTTCTTGAAATATAATAAATGTCATAAGGGCTTCAGTTTTAAAGAAGGGTTATTATATGTAATATACTGTGAAGATTACTTCTACAACTGAAATTGCATAGATGATTGGTTGGCTAGAAATTCCAAAGCTTGAAGTGCTGAGGTTGTACTGGAATCAAATTGCTACATTTGAAAGCGGGAAGAAGCTTTGCTCTGTTGTAGGGCTAAGTAAGTTGCTACATGGCACAGCCACGTCCTGTAGGTCAGCCTGTATTCACAGTGATTTTAGCAATGCATTCTGCAAAGTCTAATTGGGGGTGAGAAAACTAATATGTGAAGCTGCGTTATTGGCATGTTCATATATTTAGACCTCCTGCCCGTTTTGTTGACCGCTTCTTGCAGTTTCTCAGTCTCATGCTCATGAACACATTCCCCTCAAACAACTTTATTTGTTTTTGCTTTGTACATAAGCACCATAAAGAGTTATTCCAGTCATAAGAATGGTGTGACAGCCTAAAGTTGGCAAGGGTCTGGATCAAATGTGAAATGTGCAACTGTAATTTGAGATAGAAGTTGTAGGGGAGGCTTTTATGAAAGTTTGATTACTGTATCCTACTTGCCTCTTGTTAGCATTTATGATAATAGAGTTCTGTCTTTTTTGATGCTTAAAATTATATTAATTGAAAACTTCTTAATGTTTGGGGAAAAAAAAAAAAAGGTAAGTCATCTTGAGTCCTTATCTAGAACATTTAAACAAAAGCACTTGTTCTCTCTCAGGTTTCTGGGTTCCCCCCCCTCCCCCCATTTCTGCATTGGCAAAGGTCACAACTGTTTTAATAAGTTGGGGTTATATTAGCCTTTTTCTTTTTTTTTTTTTAATACCTCAACTAGCTGGCTGAACCAGTTGTTTGGAAATGAGGGGAAATTCTTTCATCACTATGGGATCAGGTCCTGTCTCTATTACCCAGCCAACTAATTTACTCTGTTTTATAGTCCCTGCAGATTTCAGAATTTAAAGCCATAATATACCACTTGCTTTTCAAGTAAAGCTTGAAAAGCACCTGGGGTTTGATAATGTATAGTATCTTCATCTCTGAAGCAGTTACAGGAGATAGATAGAAAAATGAGATTGACTGGGAGTGTCTGCTAACTCTGGGTATGGCTGTTTGAAATTTTAGCATATATTTAGGATCTCAAAGGTGTTTGGCTCATATTGGTAACTTTTATACTTTATATTGTTTATGTGTTCTGCTTATTGCAATGCAGTCTGGCAGTCTCTTCCCCAATTCTCTCCTTCAGAAAACAAGATTAAGCCTAAAAAGTAGGTGTATGTTAGAAAACCGTCTCTGAATATTAAAACTGCTTTGTTAAGAGCAAAGGAAGAAAACTAGGTTTAATTTAATCTTTGATTACTACTTCACAGTGGTTCTCTAATTTATTTACTTTTATGGTGTAATTGAAAAAGCAGATGGACAGTACAGTTTATTCAAATGAAAGCCATGAAAATGAAAATTTTCTCTGTTTTTTCTCTTGTTAACCTTGTTTACTCAATTTGTTTACTATGGAGTGTAGTAAGTTATGAAGACGGAGGGAGATAATGGATGTGTTTTCCAATACTGTTGCCCGTTGTTGCACTAGGGATCAATAGTAAGTGAAAGTTAAAAAAAAAAAAAAAAAAAAAGGCAAAACATGCAATTGTGGGAAAAAAAAAAAGAGGAGGAGATGGAGAGGAAGGCAGGGGGAAGCCAGTCTGGGCAATGTCAGTGCTCTTCTTGCTAAGCCAAGTCATTTTTCAGAAGCGACCTAGGGGTCTACTGTCTCTATAGTGCAATGTTTAGCAAATTAGGTTTTGTTTGCTGGTATTTACCTGTGATAGCAAATCCACTCACCTGCTGTCAAAACCAACCATGTATCAGGAGCATTTAGTTGCCAGATATGTGACTATTACATAGCAAGCACACCACTCCTTTGTTTTTCAGTTATTACTGGTAAGTTGTGCTGCTTTAGCAGCAAATTTTTCAACAGTGGAAGCTGATTGAGCTTTTCTGCTCTTAGTGCAGGAAAAAATAATATCTTTGCTTCAACTATTCATGCAGCATCTGTTATTTTTAGTAGCCATTTTCATTTCTTTAAGAAGGAAACTGTGACAGGGACACATAAAACTTTACCTAACCTCTTACTTAACTTTGCAATTCCTGTGTTTGTAAAGGATAAATTCTAACAAGTCAAGTCAAACAGGCTATAAAATGTTGTGTATGCATATGTAAAGATATATTTAAATCCTTTCCCTTTTGCTCTCCCTCTCTGACTGAGGGCATGTCAGCCACGTGAATATGAGTGCTGTAAAGCCATTTTAATGCATTAGTTCTAGTATCCCTACATGCTTTTAGTGCTCAAGACATGATGTAATCATTTACAAACATTTGTCTCGCCAATCCTGACCACAGTCTGTCTACCTTGTAAAACTGCCTGTTTAGTCCTCCTCTCCACATGCAGTGCTAGGGTGGCACTAACTTACAAATAACACAAGTAATTTCTGTTTGCTTAAATCTTAATAGCACTGAGTATTTTGAAATTGCATTGGCCCACATGGTATTATTTTTCTCTCCCCTTTATTTCTTTCTTAAGAAAGGTTCTGGATTAACTCTTTTGCAATTGGGTTGAAGTAAAAATTTTCAGTATATTTATGGATTCTCACTGGTTTTCCTTTTTTATTTTTTCTATATCCTTTGCAGTATTTTTAAAGAACATTGAAAATACCTTCTTACGTACGTACAGCTGACAAACCTACTCAATGTTAATTAGCAGCCCACCATTTGGGTTCCTATGGGTTCAGTAGTGGCTGGATATATGTCATCACTTGGGATGTGCTGTATAGAAAGCACAATGCCTTGCAGAAATACCTATGTATGGTCAGATCCATGTATATGAGGCAAGTATCCTTCATATCAGTATTTAGCTCTACACACTCCAACATTGCATGTAATAGATTACCTTACCAATACGTGCAGGTTTACAATGTAAAAAGAATCAGTGGTCTTAAAGAGGGATATTACTACACAAAAATAGCCCACACAGATATGTTCCTTCACATGAATGAACTTACTGAATGTAATAAACAAACACTGAAAGACCGAAAACATATTAAAAAAAACTCAAAGCAACATTTAAAATCTGTCTAACAATGTTGATACCATCAAAATGTGGTTTTGATGCCTTAGTGTGTATATAAATTCTGCTGGCAGAGAAAGGCAGGCAGGCGCAGGTAAAGCACTGTGGCATGCTGGTGCTGCTGCAAAATAGTACTGGCAGCACCACCCTGCACAAGCAGTCCTCTGTTTTGCCTGTACTGACTACCTTGAAGCAAAAATGTCATCACATGCTATCATCAGCACACGGGGAAGAAAATCTATTTAAATAGCCTGAAATTAACTGTGTGAAGGCAATGACCAAATGCTATGTGTAACTGTGGACATCCAGACAGCTCTACAGATTTTGAGGAAGATAATACCGATGTTTAGAATGTTAATTTATTTTTATTGCTTATTCTCCTCTGTCCAGATTTTTTTTTTCTTCCTCAGTTAAATATATCCAAAAGATTTAACATAGTGAAGTAAAGCAGCACAGAACTAGGTAGGCAGTCTTTGTTGATACTTAGCATTGAAAGAACATTAACAATTAATACACCTAAAATATCCCTCAGCTTATACGCATCACATGAACATTGCTAGAATAAGCTTTTTGTGCTTTTCTAGTATGCAGATTTCTCCACGGCAATATCTACAAAGATAACAATTGCATGATATATTATTGTAATTTTTTTTAAAGGACTTTTTTATGTTAAAAGCTATGCCAGAAAATTTTCAGCAATACAAAGCTCACTTAAAATTCACTTGAAGACTGAAATAGTGCCATCTGACCTCGGTATATATTCAAATGAATTATGAATGGTTTATATCAAATATCTGTTTGAGAGACCTCAGCTGAGCTTTCAAATCACAAAGATAAGAAGAAACAATGTTCATTTAAATTATTAACCCTTTTTAGGAAGCTTACAGTAATAGATGGCTAATGTTAAAGAAGGTTTAAAATAATAGATAGTAAATCTTCTAAGAAATCTTTCCAAGGTGCTTGTGATAGACAAAGCTCCACTTTTGCAGGTTCTGCTATCTGTGTAGCCAACTTCAGTTCTAGGAATTAATGTAGGGATCTGGTTTTGATAGTATATTGGTTGAGGTAATGATAACAGTTTGTCTGAAAGAAGTTGGGCAGTTTTTGAAATCTGTTGATATAATGCATGTATGGCAGCTGCTGGCAGGTACAAAAGAAAAAAGCTCTTGCAAGTTCAAGAATCTTTCAGTAAAAATTGAGCTTTCCTCACTGATACTGTTTTTACTGAGCCTGATCTGTTCTTCATAGTGAAGAAAGAATTTTTCAGAAAGTAATTATTATTTGTAATGAACTGTAGAAAGTGTTGGACTGTGTTAATAGATTTGCTTGAACTCAATTTCATTTGCTGTACCAAACATGCTGAGAAACTTCTATGGTCTCACAGTAAAGCAAGAGTTTCAACTGTGCTGGAAATATTAAATCAGACCTAGTCTAATTAAGGTAACTGTCAAATAATTTGTAACAGTTTTGTTTAGTATCTCCAATGATTTCAGATTTGAATTAAATGCTCCTTAAAAGCTTAAATTTTGATCATCAATGGTATAGTTGAACCATCTGAGGAGCAGTTCTAGGGCTGGAGGATGCTGGCATGTGCAGCAGCGTGGCTGGCATGTGTTTCTTCCTCACCCACCACCAGTTTAGAAGTACAGGAGGAAGAGATGATCCATTTAGGTTGCAGTTCCCACTCAAACAGTTGTTCCTTGTCTCATAGCCAGAAAAGGTGCTGAATGTGATGGAAAAATGAGCTTGGGCAGTTGGATGACTTGAATTGCATTGGTCTTGCAATTCCCCTTGCATGGGGAGCCCCAGTTATGGAAACATGCATCTGCAGGAGGGAACATGCTGCTGCAAGTTTCCCCATGGTTGGAACTAGATGATCTTGAGGTCCTTTCCAACCCTAACTACTGTATGATTCTATGCTGTAGAAGCTCTGCACACCTGTGGGGGAAGACTCCATCAGTTCCCTTGTCTACCTGAGCTTTGATGGTTTCCATAGGAGGGCTCAGGAATTACCAGGCAATGAAAGCTGTGCAGATTTTCTTTTTTTCAGGAAGTGGTTTAAAACCACCAACCTGTTTTCCAGAAGGCAGAAAGCAGCTTCCAGATGCAAAAAAAGAAAAAAAAATAGTCATTGTTACTCTTAATAATTTCCATTACCAAGTCATCAGTGCCAGTAATGACAATGGTCAATGAAGTCAACTGAGCTATTTAGTTCTACACATCCCTAAGTCCACATCAATTCGCATTATTAAAACAAAAAAAACACAAAACAAAACAACCAAAACCCCCAAACAAACCCCAAAAAACTTAAAGCTACCTTGACTATCCTTTTTAGGTTTACATTTGCAAGGAGTTCATCTGTTTGGATGGGGACTTGCAAGCTTTCCTGACTATGTACAAGCTGTGTAGAATATCTCTTCGTTCACTGTAGTCCTATTGAAATTCTGTTTGGTTTCAAGGGGGCAACCACTCGAGTGATTTGTTGAACTGGGATGCCTTTTTTGTCTCATTAAGGCACATTATTGGCAATATCATTAAAGAGATCAGGACAATTCAATGAATAGTTTAGTAGCTTACGGTGATTCTCCTCCAGTTAACAGACTTTAGTTAAGCAGAACAGTGGAACTAAGGAAAAGCTGAGGTTTGTTCTCCCCTCCCTCAAGCAGAGATGGCTTAACATTTTCCTCAGAGGATCATCTCATACAGGTTTGTTGAAGTTTATGACTACAAATTGTACCAAGCTATCATTTCTGTGGGTTTGTAGCTCAGCCAGAAAAAGCTGTATGTGGGAGAAGCTCATTTCTAGTCTGCAAGTTTCTAGTCTGCAAAATTCTAGTTTTAACATTTCTAGTTGTGTGCCTAGAGCTCCTGAATGGACATGTATTAAAATTGTATATGGGTAAGAATTTCTAGTAACAAGCTTAATTTGTAATTAGGATGTCAGTTTGACTTCTGAATATGTCATTTTGGAAAGACCAAATAACATTATACTGTTATAATAAATAGCAAACTGGAAATTTATAGTGAATTTTAGGGTGAAAGAGAGACAATCTTGTACTAAATCATGTCTAGTCAGAGGTCATTGCCTATGAAGAGCAATCACTTAAGAAAATATTCTCAAAAATAGATTTCCATGGAAAAAAACTTAAAAGGTTTCTGGTACCCTCAGGCGTGTTTAGGCACCCACTGTCTTCCATGTTTTTTTCAGTGTGCATTAGCCCTTCTACGAAGTAGCTCATGCTGCTTTTTCCTAGCTTTCAATGAGGAGAAAGAGTCCTGAAATCATGTGAGTTGGCAAACTTAACACCAAAGTGATTTCCAGTTTTGGGCTTTAAAAAAAAACCTAAAAAATAAAAATTTGGCTAAGATCAACTTGCTTACATCTGCAGGAGAAGTTGTAGGGAAACACTGAAGGATGTATTGATGCAAGAAAGATTGTCTTGTGGGAACCATGTTCTCAGCTTATACTTCTGAAAGCAAGTGGCCTATTCACTTCAAGATGTCAGACACTGAATTATACTGACTTTTTCAGTCTCTTTTTGCTGTTCTTAGGTCTCCACTAATCTTGGTAGTCTGAGTCTACTAATTTAGTAGCATGACCAGGCTTGGCCTTAGTAATGCTCTACAAAACTTAGTGTCAAACAGTGCATAGTGGCGCAGCGTGAACTCTGCATTCCTTTCTTTTGTGTCCTTGCTGCAGTGTTATTCTACAAGCAACTTTAAGCACTTCATAACAGTTCTGTTAATATAGTTGATACTTGACCTCGAACACAGAGATCCATTTTACTTTTAATGCTTTTGGAAGTGCAAGTACTCATGTAGCTGAATATCTGAGTCATTTGATGCTTTCTGTGAACTTAAATGGTAGGTTAAGTGAGGAAAAAAAGTGATTTTTTAAATTTTTTTTCTTTTTCTATATGTGGTAGTAACAGAATCTACATAGCAACACCCAACAGCTGTGTGTGCTCTAGGTGTTCTTAATGCATTTTAACTATAATTTAGCTATCCGAAGAGCGTAATAAAGAAATCATAATATGTCCCATTAAAATTCTGCCATTATCCAGGGAAGATTACCACATATTGTCCCCAAATCCAAGTGAAACAGAATACCCAGAAATACAGGTTTGCAGCGTCTTTTCTCAGATGCTAAATAAAATCATTCACTAATGCATAAATGAAGGTAGCAGATCTATGAAGCTGCAGATACCCAGTGTCTGAGTTTGAAGAGCAGAAAGCGTAAAGTCCCAAGCCTAATGCAGATACGTAGACAGAAGAAGTGTGCTGGCATCAGTGGTTTGAGGCTGAAAAAGGGTGTGAAGATCCTACATCTTGTCATGACTGGGCCTACATCCACTGAAATCTTCTCAGCATTTCAGGTTAACACAACACACCCAAAACACTGCTGTGAATCAAGTGATTTATGTATTTATGTTTAGTTGCAACTTCAGGTCCATAAAATTGGCTTGAGCATGGGCTTTGGAATGCAACCCTTATATAGGCAAGTTATGTTTGGTTTCATGTTTCTTGGAGGCTTGCATGCAAAATTGCCTTATTGCTTTAATTGATACCTCTAATTGAATAGTTTCATGCGCTTCAGTAGTTGTCCTTTAGTATTACAGCTCAAACTAATGCCCAGTGTAACTCTCCTTAAATGACTGGAATTATGGGGAGATAGGTCTCTCTTTCTCAGCGACTTACTTGCAGTAAGTTTCTGAGTGTTTTTTAATGGCGTTTCTAGATCCAAGAAATATGTTCTTGTCTCTGGAATAATCGTATTATTTTTTTAAATATGTGATTTCAGAAAGTAAAGGTGGCAGTCTTTGGCGATATGCGTAACTTTCATCTTAGGTTTACAGTTTCATGTTTTATTTCTGTTATTAGGTGGTGCATCTTGGTGGTTTGTAAGTTTGCTTTGTTTTTCAAAAAAGTATCAAAGTAGAAAAAAATTCTGAATTATGCAAACAAATTTTCTCCTATATATGGTGATGTAGGTCAAGTATTCGGGGGTTTGATTCATCCTTCAAATTGAACACTCTTGGTAAAATTTTAATTCCTTTTTCATAGCATAGAATTGTCTTTGTTTAAAAGTCATTGTTATGGAACATTTTAAATGTTTAGTTGGATGGAGTCATTCAAATAAGAGATAGACCCTATTTCTGCATGCATGAATTAAAAAAGAATTAACTTTTCTGATGTCATTTCACTGATGGGAGGAATTGGAATAGTTAAATATATGCAGAAGTATTTGCAGGATTGAAGTTTGTCTGTGGCTTAGCAAATCCTTGCATTTCTATAGCAATCTGACAATAGGTTGGCTCACTTCAGTGATTTAATATAATTTCATTTTCTTGGAAATGTGTTGTAAGATTACCTCTTATGGAAGGCAAAGATGATTACAGTATGTGAGTCTCCCTCCGCCCCTTAGCTGTAGAGTGGGAGGATGGCAGAAGAGATCCAACTTGTCAACACACAGTTCCCATTGAAGGCTCTTTGCGCTTTCCTTGCCATGTTAGCTTCTCAGATATTGTAAGGTTATTCTCATCAGATTAGTATACCAAATCTATTAAAATTCAAAGGTGGTAGGTTTTGGAGAGGGTATTTTGCTCTTCTCCAGTAATAAAAACATATTGAGAAATCTCTTGAAGAATTTGATATACAATTCAGTTAAATAAATGTCTGCGGCCTAAATTGTGGGGATTACTTTTCTATTTTAATGTGAAAAATAGTAGGAATATGTGAAATAATGTGATACAAAGAAATCAAATGATGATTATAACTTCACTCCAAATAGTAAAAGCAAAGCGATGCAATGACTTTATAAGAATCAGAGCAAATACTTCCATATATAGCACACTCAATAGCATCTGGAATTGTAATAGATGGACTTAACATTAGGAGGCTGCATGATTCTGATCCTTCTCGTCTACATGGATTATCAGAAAAGTCTGCACAGGAATTTTTCTCCTTGGTTCTGTGTTCTGTCATATCATGGTTAAAGGCTTGGTAGCAATGCCTTTCAAAAATCACATTTAGTATCTCCCAAATAACTGTGTTACACAGGAGAACCGAAGTTAATTCTGTTTTGTTCTTTCTAGCAGAGAGAGGCTTAAAAATAAACCATGTCAACCAAGACTATTTTCCCGCCCCCCCCTTTCCCCCCACCGTCGAGTGACAGTTTTATTGTGTTATGCCCAAGGCTTGATTTTTTTCAAGCACCCTAGTAATGAGATAGATAAAAGATATTCTTTGACTGGAATGAGCTGAAATGTTTGAAGTGGGTTGGTTTTGTTTCTAGATATATTTACAGTTAGTTCAAGGAATGCTGAATTCTAAACTATGAATAACTGTGAAGGCAAAATTGGTGAATATCTAACCTGAGTTTGTGATGCACACAAAGTGAAATTTTAATA
Organism: Coracopsis vasa; assembly: GCA_026283785.1. Lineage (NCBI taxonomy): Eukaryota > Metazoa > Chordata > Aves > Psittaciformes > Psittacidae > Coracopsis > Coracopsis vasa. Next base: position 12,263 of record JANHGB010025291.1, on the reverse strand, counting down.
GCTATGTAGGGCAGTAAGTAGATATTCTGGGCAGGGTGATTGCATGAGCAAGAAGGGACCTCCTTACAAAGTTATTTAAAATTTTATAACTCTCTCCTATGTTTAGTTCCTAGGACAGGGGCTATAGAATTTTAAGATGCCTTGATAGAGGACCAGAACATAGCCAGGCTGATAGAAGGACAGGCCAGGAAAGGTACTTGAGCTGTTACCATATTCCTTTTTCTTTACAGAGGGTTTCAGTCTGTTTCTGAGCTATGTAAAAATGCAATTGAATAGCATTTGTCCCACTATCCCTTGCTATCACTAGCCAGCAGTGAAATCTGCATGTGTAAGTATGCAGACTATTTCTTGCCACTTTTTTATACCGCTGCAGGGTGTTTTTTCGTTTGGACTGGTTTTGGTTTTGTGTGGTTTTGTTTTATTGGGGTTTTTTGTTGTGGTTTGTTTTTTGTTTTTCTTTTAGAAATTCTCCCATGTAAAATGATAACCAGAGATACACAAGGTACTGTCCTGCTGCCTTTTGTTTGCAGCTACAAGTTGTGTGGTCCACTCTGAAAACCTTATGTCAAAATCTGTGTTAGAACCTATAAAACTTTGCTTTTTGGTCAAGGAGAAGGTTCTGAATGCAATGAATAATCGTGGATTTATCATGGAATAATTTTCTGTATGCTCAGTAGTAAAATGTTTTTAAGGAGCACCTGGATAGGATACAAAAAAGCTAAAAAATCATTATTAGTTTTATATAGCTTAAAGAAATACAAATATATTGTTGGCTTAGGTTTGTATTTTTTGGCCAGTAGTTTATGCCACTTTACTGAAAACTCTTACGTGTATGTGTGTAAATGTAACGGGATTGTAATCAATAGAATTACCCATCAACAAGCGCAATTTATATTAGCCAGGGGCAGGGATTCCCGTTCGTTAAATCTGTGGAGGACAAGCCTTTATCTGTTTCCATGGATGTAGCCTGGAGCATCCAACATGTTATAGATTAGATAAATTGGGCCTGGCATGCTTCTGTTTCTGGAAAATAGGACAAAATTTTGTCCTCTGTGTCTTGTTTGCAAAAGCAGTGGTGCTTTTCCCCCACCTATAGAGAAGGAAAGGAGATTATTTTTCTTGCTTGAAAACTTTTTTAAATTATAGGCATGTGTTACATAGAGATATAAAAAAATGGACCTGCTAGCATTTTCACAAGTACCAAGAGGACAGTCAACCTACTAACTGCCACGTCTTCCAGTTCTCAAAGCATTTGCCTAAATCAGCTCCATCAGGTGTAAGCTTGCCAAAATTAAAGTTTCCGTAGCCGTTATTTATAAATAGCCATTTTGTCAGAACTTCTCCACTGAAAAGAATGTATTCACTTTCCCAGAAAGATACTAGCCCTATGGTCAAGAGATTTTTGTGGGCTGCTGGAAACCCAAGCTAAATTCCTTGGTGAAATGAATACACATTTACACAAACGTAAACTGCTCCTAAAAGAGATTATTGTACAAGTATCCCGAGTTGAGTCAACAGTCCAGCTATTAGGACGTTTCCCTGAGGCATTAGACTTAGAGCAGACTTCAGTACAGGTCTTTGATTAAAATACAGACCTTGATTTCTTTCACTTTTTGAAACTTTTATGAGGATTCTAAGATTTGCTTCCATAATAAGTAGATGTCAAAGAGTGACTTACGTGCAGATCTTCAGGGAAGACAAATTCTTGTGGAACTTTGCAACACAGGAAGAAAGTTAAACTTTACAGTTTCCCCCCTCTCTCCTATTCACAAGCAATGGCATAAGCCAAAATGTCATAGAAGTATAGTTATGATTAGTTATCTGTAACTTTGTGATTGCAGGGGCATGTGCAACACCAAAGCCTGATTCAAGGGAGATTGGAATTCTTATTTCATACTGGCATCAAGCATGGTTTCAAAATGGTCCTCTATGACAGGAAACAGAGGCAGCTTTATAGAAGTGAATTCAAGGTAGTCTGATTTGTCATGGATTTCTCTGCTGCAGAAGAGTCATGGCTGGAATATATTACTGAGAATGGAGGTAACCTGCTTGTACAGTGGAGCATTTAGGTGTTCAGAGAGTTAGTCAAATGCTGTTATTTCAAGCCTTCATGCCTTTGGAATTTATACTTTCTTTCTTTTTTCACTTTTTTGTTATTGACAGCTCAAAGTGTTACTTAAAGATGAATTTTTGTGGATTCTTATCAAGAACCAGATTTTGATGGCTCTGAGCTCTGGTGCTTGAGTCTGCCACCATAGACACCGTGAGGAGTTCACTGTGCCATAAAGCATTTGCAGGACCTCCTTTCACTGGCATCTTTAACAGTCTTTCTTGCTCTAATTTGTAGGGAGTTTGATTAAACTCTGACCTCACAGCATTAGTATATATGGGGCAATGCTCTTACCACTGTATAAAATATGTTCATGTGATCTTTCTCATAGGTAGGAAAGCCAATGTTTTCTTCACTAGTCCTAATAAAACTGTTTTATGGTATCTACCTGTTAAATTTCATCATGGTGTGGGTTTTTTTGCTTACCCTTTTTGAATATAGAGACTTGCTGGTTTATGGAGTAGCTATTTTCTTGATTGTAACTGTGTCTGTGAAAGCATAATCCCACAGTTTTTGGAAGGAAATAAAAACACTTAGTCATCAGAATATACTGTCAACTAAAATTTAGAAACTGTTTTCCAGCATATCATATGACAAATGTTTATCTCTGTTTAAAAAGAAAATCATTTGACTTGCACAAGAGCAGTGTGTGATTGCAATAAATAGTTTTTTGGCAAAGTTGTTAGTATTTTCCAGATACAATACAGTCACACAACCAGTACTTTTAAAGTATGTTATAACATGTCCTATTTAAGCTTTATTAAAACTAAATCTATGGCTGGATATAGAATTTCCATAAAACATCTGTTTAATTGATTCTATCCGAGGTTCAGATTTTTCCCACTGATTTCCAGCATCCCATTCTTTTATTTACATTCTTGTTCTGCCTGCTGCCTTCTTACTTCCTTTAGCTTCCCTTCCTTTCCTCTCCACTTTTCCCTCTCCCAAATTTGATGCAAACTCCTTGCCCTTAACATAATCTTGAGGGGTTTATGTTTTATCAGCATCTACTCTCCTTTCATGGTTGACCCCTTGCTGAACTCAAAAATCTACTGCAGTCCAGAACTGCTTATCATTTGCATCCCTAGTCTTTGTCAGACAGATGAAGAATGACCAATGTGTTGATCTGTACAATAAAGCAAAGGTTCCAAGAAAGGCAGTGATGATCTGCAGATTTCTAGTGAATTAAAGGACTCATCTCTTCATGCTGGAAGGCTGCTAGCTTGTTAGTGTGCGTGGTTTTTTGTCTTACGGGCATGTCCAACTTGCTATATTGCAATCACTGCAGTTACCTTCAGTTTTGGGCAATGTGGCAACAAAGCAACATCTGATTTCATGTCTCTATAAGACAGTGTGATATAAGCTGACTTCAGCTGCTTAATGCTGAAGGGAGTGACTCTGATCTTCAAATATTCAGGTGGTACTTAACAGGAGACAGGAAGATTTTCTCTCTCCCCAGAGTGCAACTGGCCCTTCCCTCCCCACCCCACCTCCCTGTTTATGTTTTTCTTTTGTAATTGCCTGCTGATGAAAATCCAGAGATTAGTCATTGCTGGACACAGTGCATGTGTGCTTTGAGGTGGCATACAATTCTGTTCTAGTAAGGTTTAAACTTAACAGTTAACGAATCATAACTCTTCCCCTGTGTCTGTGGGGACAACAGACTGCCAAGAATTGCCTGGTGTTTCTTTGCTTCTCAATACAAAGCATGGGTTGCCTGCTAGGATAACTTCAATTTTTCATCAGCTGCTTTTTCCCAGTCTTGGTCACAGATAGAGCCTCAGGCTCTTGATTTCCCCCCTCACCCTCCCCAAACAGCTCTGTCTCCTGAGGGCTGAACTGGTTTCGTTTCATTAAAGTATAGTAGAAGTTATATGAAAAGTTATATGGGATTTAGAGACAATTAGGCCATGTGATCTAATAGTTGGGTTTCTCAGGGTTCCTGAGAAAGAATAGTATGAAAGATATTAATGTTTGCTGGTTTGGTCTACTTTTCTTCAGGTATTTCATTCAGAGTGAGAAATCAGGTATTTCATTGTTGGGAAAAGTTCCTAAGCCAAATAACTTGAAGTATTTTTAATTTAGGAATGCATATGGGGAAAATTATATGATGTATATTTTATCTCAACAAGTATCTTTCAAACCACCATGAGCTGAATAGTGCTTTATGTTCAGGAGATTGTCTTTTAAAACCCACCTCTGTCTACTGTGGCTCTGGCTGTGCTCACTATCCATTTGTAAATCCTGTACTTTGGGTTCCACTCTACTTTTTCAGTGTTCAGCACAAAATGATACTTTACTCTGTCACCTACCAATGAAAGAACATAATCTAATAGCTTTAAACATATATATGGGATTTTTGTGAATCAAAAATTCTGATATTATGATCGTTTCTGGTGTATTGTGTAAGCATTTATGTCTTTATGCACAGGAAATAAAAATGAAAAATGTGATTCTGTTTCAGTGGGTATGCATTTTTCATTTTTGTTAGGTATATATAAAAAATATGTATATTTTGTATACCTGTGTATACAAAACCTGTGAGGTTAATCCCAAGGGAAATCCTGTCCCAGTCCATGCAACACTGGCAGAGATTCACAGGAAGATATTTTCATGTCCATTGCTGTGTGCTACCTGTGAGACCAACAGCCAAGCTGATCTATATAATGGTAGACTTTCCATCACTCTTCTGTCTATGCACCTCTTTTCCTCCTTCCCTCCTTCCCTTCTTCCCTCTCTGTGATGCTAGCTTTGACCTGGGCAGACTTTGCTCCTCTGGCTCGGATTCTCCCATCTTTCTCCTAACATAATCACTTCCCAAGTTGATCTGCCTGTTATTCAGTACAGCAGCAGAGGGTTTACAGCTATCAGAAGAGTGAAGTGATGCTCTGGTAACATACAATAAATGTTGGAATGACATTCCAGTTGAAAAATGTGCAAAAACTAATTCCAGTGAATTATTAATAGAATTTGTTGAAGTTGAGCTTTCTCAGTGCTAAATGAAAGACGCATTGCTGCACAGTGCTATCCTTATAGAGTTTACTAGTAGAGTGTGTCCATTTCATGCTATTAGTTATATATTTGTCTTATTTGTATGCTTGTTTCATTTCAAGTAAAGACATCAGAAGTTAATTGTTATTTCTTTTCCAAGCATGCTTTTGAAAAATGGCACTTTTAAAATTGTTAATATATTCATCATAAAAATGAAAAATTCTTTGAAAATCTGTTTGCAATACAGCATTCTTCTGATTAATAACCCTTGAAAATCTGTGCTCATTATACTGTAAACATGACCTTTATAAAAACATCAGAAAAATCAAACTGCAGAATATGCCAGGTCAAGAATATTTTAAATGTCAAAAAGTTTAAAGCTTTAAAAATAATGTGATTTTTAGAATGCTTGGCTGATGCTTGTATTTTTGCTTTATTTCATCTATTTATTGGGAGGCGGGAGAGGTTGTTGAGTCTTCGCAGTTAGGATCTGTTGGGAAACTGTGCCCTTAATACAGTTCAGCAGCTACCTTCATGTCATTCAATGCTTAGATCCATTCAGTTTGTAACAAGATTTTTTGCTGAGCCTGTAGCTGGTCAGGTTTGGTAGGGTCTAGTGGAGATCTAGTAGAGGCCACTAAGCACATACTCTGACCCACTGGTTAGGAGACATCCATGATGTGCTAGTCAGTAACAGTGCAGTCAGTGTAGCACTGTAAGAAAATATATTTACTTGCTGAAAGATGTAGAGAAGCACTGTATATGCAGTTACGGGGACATGTACATTTGTAACACTGTGCCCTTCCTCTGACTTCATTGAATTGCAGTGCTTCTCTGAAAACATTCATGCTTCCCACACAACTGAAGATACACCTCAGCTTGAGTCTGAATGTAAATGTTTCTGCTACAGACTGGGAATCGTACTGTGAGTAGCTGCTTTATGTGGGAATAACTACTCAAGATGAAGACATTATGGTAATTAAAAGAAAATAGAAAGCTGTTTTATCTTTCATATCCGGACAAACTTTTCTGGCCTGGCATTAGTGCTTGGAGGTAGGAATGCCTATATATATTTCTAGCTTACTCCAGGTAAGGCAGGCTTTTCACTTCCTTGGACTCACTTTCTTACTAAAGAAAGTAGAAATTTGTGTAAAATATGAGCAGTAGGGGAGAGTACATCAGAATATAGAGGTGGGAATACATAGTTTGGCAAAAGAAAAGAGAATTATCAGTGTAGATATGGAGACATTGGTCCACTCATCTACCCTCTAGCATTTATGGTTGGGAAGGAAGAACAGGTTTTGACATTGTCTTTCCTATCAAGAGATCATTCAGGTCTGAGTGAAAATGCATTCAGTTCTCTACTAGACTAGCAGGAAAGGCTGTTGCAGTGCTCAGAGCATTAAATTTAGGGACCTAGGGCTCAAATTCATTCACCTGCCACAGATTCCTGTATGAGCTGTGAGCAGGTGACTTACACTGTCTGCCCTAGGTTCCTAGCTGAAAAATGGGGATAGTCTCTTGCCATATAGGAATGCCTTGAGAATTAATACCAGAATTTCATGGAGTAATATAAAGCTGCTGGGTATTTAACATTTGTTTTTTTGTTTTGCAAGACAAATGGAAATGAAAAGCTCATCCATTCTCAGGAGGGAGGAGAGGAGATTCATGGGCATTTTGCTTGTTTATCATCTCCAAAGCCATGACACTGGTGGTCTTGGGCTTTCTGATTGTCTGGTAGCAATGGCTGGTACTTGGTATGGGCAGCTGGTAATAAGCAAGGCAGCCAAATTAGACAATTTCTTGTTGTTTCCTTCTACTAGAAACAGCCAGAACTTTACAGAAAGTGGAACATTCGTTTTGGATCATTTAGTTTTCAGTGATCCGACAGCTTCCAATAGGGGAAAAAAAAAATCATCCAGATTTGTCTGACCAACTGGAAAAAACCTCAAAGGATTCTGACGAGCTCAATTAGGTAGGTCATGATGCTAAAATAAAAAGCTTAGTTGCTGCCGTTGTGCAATTTATAATCCATAGAAGATGTTGCTTGTAGTGAATTAGTGGAATTCATTGTCAAGCAGTGTTAAGTACTGAAGTTCAGATCATGTGTTATTTTCAGTAATTTTATGTAATTAAAAAAAAAAAAACAAAACAATATTTTATTTAGTAAAGTGTTTCCTGTCAGCCATAACATATTCTTGATATGAGGAGAAGGGGATAATACTTTGTGGGTTTGTGGAGGCTCTGACATTAGCATCCTTTTGGACCGAAGTAGATAAGGTCTTCACCACTGTGCACTTCAATCCTATTCAGACAGACTGGGCTTTATTGTCTGTAACCTGGGCCCACCTGTCTGTTAATACAGGAGCAGGAGGGAAGAAGGTAGTGAAAAGGAAGCAGGATTGTCTTCTGAAAGTAAGGACAACAATGAAAGAAAATAACAGATATCAGTGTATTCATGCAAATTTTCCTAGTCCGGCATCATAGCAGTAATTTCACAGCATTCAGTGCAACAAAAAGAGAAATCTACTCCTTTAGGTTTACAGAGGGGTACATTTTTTAATTAAAATTCTTATATCAGGTTATATGATTTTATTTTACAAAATGCTAGTAAGTGTGAAAAAAAGACTGAAAACCCCAATATGATGCATGGCCACAGGCTTCTAAAACTACTATTATTGCTAATAAAAAAATTTCTTTTTCTAAACTAGCTCACTTTGCAGGAATTGCAGAATAAATATTGTCTCTAGACAAAATAGTACTTTGAATAGTAGCAAATGACCAGAGATGATTCAAACTTTCCAGGTGAATAGTGTGTATGCTGAAAAACGCACTCTGTAGATAAACAGTGCATATTGATCTGTGCCAAACTGAAAGAGTTCTAGTTTGGATCAAAAAAAAAGGGTGGGGGGAAGCAGGAAAGAGGTTTGAAAATATTTGAAAATATTTTTGTAATGAGTAATTTTGAATTGTTTGGATTTGGATGTTTGAAATTTGCCAATATTTAAATAATAAAAGTGGTCAAGTATCCAAGTACAAACTATAGAATTTAATTTTGGGTGAAAGAAATGTTTCAGCTGACACAATGATTTTTATTTTTTCCCCCTAATTGTCTTTATTTTTTGGTTTGGGCAGTGAACTGAAAAATCAATTACACTCAGATCTTCACAGCTGAGACAGTGTTGCATTCATCCTCTTCAAAGTGACCAGCCGCTGTTAACATTACTAACAGCAAAACTTATGAAAGGAAAGCTTGTATTGCCACACATTGTACTTGATCCTCAAGCTGTCTCAGGAGAGCCAGCAGGATCAAAGCTGGTGTGGTTGGAACCCCATTTTGGGGGTGTTTCTTTTCTAGTGGGTGTAAATTATTTAATGCAGCTCAGTTTTTTTCTTTCTTTTCTGAAACTAAGAGGGTTTGTATGAAGCAACATGTTTAAATGTGGATGTCCTCATTTTTAAGATATTTTCAGGATTGCTTATTGGGATATTTATTATAATGAAAACGCTCTCCAAGATGAAGTCTATGAACCATACAGGTGTTGAAAGCACTTTAAGATCCTCATTTCCCTTCCTAAAAAAAGAAGAAGAAGAAAAAAACCAAAAAGCCACACATGCACACAAACCAACCACAACAAAAACTTTACAAGGAATGGATTTTCTGAGCAATAAATTCTCAACAGACATCATGTATTTGTTCTCACGTGACCTCTTTTCAGTCCATATGGAATACTGTGTAGCCTATTAAACATTTAAAAGTGTATATGTTTATGTACATTAAAGGTACAGATTGCCTGTTAGCTACCTTTTGTATGCTGAGTTTATATTTTAGTCATTTGAGTACTATAATAACTACTAATAAGTAGTTCGGTGATTAGGCAAAGCTTACTACTTATTACGAAACTGAACTTACCTTTAAAGTGACAGTTCAACAGTTTTTAAGAAAAGTATCTGTTGCAAAAATGAAGACTATCATACAATGATGAAAGGGAGTACCCTAGTGACTATAACTCATGGCAAATTACATTAAGCTAATTCCTAAAAGCATGATCTACAATTCATGTCACATTGTCTTTTTTTATATCCCAGTGCAGGTTATTCTTTTTGTCTTTGGATGTCTTTAAATTTTCCATTCTATCAGATTCTCTATAGACCTAAGTGTGATCTCTAATATTTTAGATAAAGAATGTCATTATTCATCATGGCTAGCCTACTGTTCTTAAATGTTTATGTCTTTATTGCCTTTCTGAAGAAAACCTTATCAAATATACCTTTTATTTGGCCCACTGGCAAACTAAATTCATAATGAAATAAAAGTTCTAGCTGATACTGAGTTACCCAAATGTAAGATTCTTCACATTTATAAGATAGAACATATCCTTTCTTTTTTATACTTTAAAATAGCATGAATTGGTTTTCTTGAAAATTTTCTAGGGAAAATAAATTTGTTTGGCTCAGGTTCTATCCTAATATATCTTAAGGATATATTGTAATGCTTACTGGGCATAAACTGTCAAATATTAGGATCCTATATAAAAAAATATTACTGACACTTTTTGAAGTTATCTTTTTAAGTTACCTAGAAGTTAACTTTTAAGTTGGAAACTAGTGATGCATTCCCAGCTTACTCTACTGAGTCATAGCAGCTGAAAGGTTTTCCGAGCTCCTGCCAAGGCAGAATGCGTATATTGTTTTGACCTCAAGTAAGCTATATTGGGAGAGGCATGAGATGGGGTGGAAAACTTGGGAATTATCTGTATCTTGGAGAAACCAAATTATGATACTGAAAACAGACTCCAGGATGTAAGGGAAATTGAACATTACTTTAGGTTGTCTCTGATGTGTTTAAAAAGGCTTGTATTTAGATGTGGCCAGAAGGAAAGAATTGCAAAGTAATGAAGCAATCAAAATGGAATTCTGCAGAGATTTGCTTTTTTACTCAGAGTTTATGGTGATAATAGTTAGTGATGGAAGAACTGCAAAAGATTTAGATTAATGGAGTATTAGTTTAGAGTTCCTGCCCAGTTCACATACCTCCAAGTTCCAAATGCATTTCAAAAAAAATTGTCTACATTGTTTGTGTCTGCAAAATTTGGGCTGGATATTTCCTAAGGAGAGACTATTTGATAATAGAACTGGTGATTCTTTTTCTGGAAACTAAACCTGCAGTTGAGTTTAAAGGTTTGGGAATGAGTGTGCATGCGGAAAGGCTGTGCAGGAGAAGATGCAGCATATCTTTCTCTATAGCCAAGTCACGAAATATAGCAGTAAGTGGTTGCCAAATTGTTGAGTTGTGTGTTAGGGGACCTGAGGGACAGGGATGTTAACTTCCTCCAGAAACACTAAGAAAACCTGTTATATATTATCCTGTATATAAAAACTGCTCTGCTCTTTTATGTCTGTTTATTTGCATGGGAGACTTTCTTATCAGAAAATGCTATTTCATTGAAAGCAAAAATTTCCCACAGAAGGTGTTATTTTTTTCCAAGGAATTCTGACAGAAATATCTTTAAGGCCAAAACATCAGCATTTATAAAGAAATCTGGTTTCTTCTTTTTGGAATGACTTCTCATTTTAAAATGTATTTTCATTTCCATAAGTGAAACATGGCCTCTGAAGTCAAAACTGGGGGGTAAGGGGAAAACAATATTTATTTACATTTCAACTCAAAAAAAAAAAATTCTAATTGATTATGGAATGAACAATTTGTGGTTGAACCTGCATGAATCATCTCTTCATCTGAATGCTTATGTTGTCTTTCCTTGGTTCTGGGAACAGGCAAGGAAGGTGTTGCAGTGATGAAGTTCATGTCATTATATCATACCAGGTTTCTAAAGAGCTGCCTGAACAGGATATGCAACAAAGAGTATGAACCTCATGTTGCACACATGACTTTGTACCACATAGGTTGTCTGTGCTCAGAGGATAATGCTGTATTGCAAAACAAATTACCTAGTGGTAGGGCAAAATTTCTAGTCCCAACTGGAGATACAGAAGTGCATCTGTGTGTAAAAATGCAGCTTGATTGACACTAGGGGAGTTCTCAAAAACTGTCTCACGGGGATATAGGAAGGGGCAAAGGTCTGTAGAAAGCTTGTCTTCAGATTTGTTTGCTCATGATTACCTTGGATGCATACTCAGTGCCTCTGGCCAAGAGATTATCTTGTCTGTGGTTTAAATTGTCTGAAAACTGAAGAAATGAATGATTACTTCAGTCTTGGTTAAAATGCTGAGGTAATGAAGCTTCTACATTGTATTATACTATTTGTATATTTCCTGCAAAAAATTAATTTCCCAAATATCTACAACATTGATCTCACATTTAAGGTCTGAACGTGCTGGAAAAATTCTTCTTCAGAAAGAAAGACTGTAACATAACTAATTTGTAATACTGGAATTAGTAAATATGTTAGTATCCTCCTAATTTAGGTAATTGTAGCATGCTACTCATAAAATGTAACTTCAGGCCTGTCCTGGCCTACATTTTGCGGGGACAGTTATATATCTTAAGCCAAACCATGCATGCACCTAGGTTTTGGCAAGGATGTACATGTGAACTTCAGGTTCAGAGCATCAAGCACAGGCTGTAGACAAGGTCTGTCAGTGGTGTGGGTTGTTATCCTATCTTTATTGGTCAAAGTGGAACTCCAGACCTTGCTGGTTGGAAGACTGCGAAAAGGCTGACATTGAATCTTCATTGTATGTTGCTCAGCATTGTTGCATCTGCACAGGGAAAGCTGTGAAGATCTTTCTGTAGAAGCTTAGCATACAGAACACCAAAACAGTCATAAGCAATCCTCATGGTTGCTCACCTCGATCCGGTGTTCAGTAATACTAGATAACTAAAAAAGATGTATGTCTTGCTATAGTAATTTTCTAAGCATGCTGTTGTCACACATAGAACCACTTATTTTCAAAGTAAATTCCCCTTTATTAGGTTTAGTGCACCTCTCTTACTTTACCTTTGGCTTTCTTGGTTATCATGTTTTCATCCTGTCATCATTTCTGCCCTTTATGTTGTCTTCTTCATGATAAGAATTTGTCTATGATGTGTGCTTTTCAAGAACCTTTCCCTGTGGGATTCTACCCCTCCCCATCTCTCTGCTAATGTATTAGATGGGAAATAGTTAACGTTGACATTCCCAAATGTTATCCAAAGGTT